>JANAVB010000741.1:0-268207 GCA_029216955.1 Iris pallida | reverse complement strand
TACTTTATTTATATTTGAGTTCTGTTTTATTAATCATGGCCATTTGATGTCCAAACCTAGCATGGGTTTTTAGGCCCAAATGTGTCTAATACATTCAAATTTTGTACAAGTCATATTGGACTTGATTCATGGCTTTGGGTCCCGTATCTGGACTTCGGTTCAATTTCGAATACGTGACAAAATATTAAATAAGTTAATTATTTTCCATAAATTGTTACTTGCTGTTTTTGAATTATTATATATTTTAGTTGCTGAAAAATCTGGGAAAAATTTTATTTAAATATTATGTTAATTTAGCTAATTTAATATAATTTTTCATCATTTATTAAGTACTTTTGGCATTTTATAAAAATGAAAAATAGAACTCATTTCAGGATACATGTGTTTACTGATTTTTAATAAATATCTATGAGGGTTTATAAATTCCAGAAAAAATAATAAATTTCAATAATTAACAAGGATCATTCTGGTACATTAATTTATGTATAGTTGAGCTTTTGTCTATCTCAAAATTATTGAAACACAGTGTACAGTTTAATTTATTTATTGAATAGTTACGACTCACAATGTTTTGTGTTGATTGAGTTATTGTAGTATTGGACCTCACCTTACGCTAGTGTAAAGGCCCAAAAGTTAGTTTGGGTATTGTGTCACCCCATTGGTATCCTATGCTAAAGTCACCATTTGGCTAGGTGTCCAGTCAGAAAGTCGTGTCGCACAACTAGCGTCTTAGTGTTTAACTTAGTGAAAACTAAGTTTATGTATTATTTCTACAGTAATGAGTCACTAGGCATCTATAGCATTTCTGTCACTACCTTGCTTTTCTAAAGGCAAGTACCTCTATAAACTTTATATACTGTTACATCAATGAACTGTGATCCAACCATTTAAATGCTGATCGTTGGGGTAGCAAGTTAAATCTTCACATGTTATATATTTTCAGTCCCTACCATGCTTAGGACAGTTCTTATATCTCTCACATGCTTAAACAACGGGATTATGGAGAAAACTATTAGTAGAGTACGTGATCATGCCCCTTCTCCGTATGTATTTACCGAGCATTGCTACATTCTATATGTAACTTTGTCGTGTGTTCTGGTCCCGCATTTGTGTATGGATATACACCGATGCCGTTATTTGTACATATGTGTACATAAAAAAATTGATATGTACCACTGTACATCCTATTTACCTATTGACCGATCACGTACATGCTACAGTTTTAAACTTTAAAACAAACATATGATGTCATGATAGATTATGATAGGCCATGATTTCTACACTTCTGTTCAATTCATGTTTCGTATATTTAGTTTGCTAGAATCAGTACTTGCTTCCGTTCTGACAGGATAACGTTGTAGGTATACTTACCGAGGAGGAGTTGCTTTGTGATTCTTATTATGGGGTTGCCATCGAGGATCAGGCTTTACTTTACGAGGATGTACCTGCGGGGAACTCGTTTAGTTTGTATAGTTGCTCGGGACTTCTGAGAGTAGCCATGTTTTAGACTACGTATTTTGTAACTGGACCTGTATCTAGTTTTACATTTTGGACTTGTACTTGGAACTTACTTATATACGAAACAACTTTTGTGTTTGGAACATTTCTGACTCATTATTACATATAGAACTGTTAGCACACTTTGGTCTTGTCTGATTTTGTCTTTAGAACAGCTTACTATGCTTTATCTCAAGCGTAGGTTGGACATGACTTGGCCCGGCCCAACAATTTAGGCAGATCGTGACAGCTCGCATGGCAGATTCTCCTTCAGTCGATTGTGTGGACCGTCTTTTCACTCTCGAGGAAGTTGGGCTGACGAGGTAGAAGCTGAGCTCGCCAGGTCCGCCGATAGTGCTGTCAAGTCTTTACTAGATTATGGTGCCATGATGGTCGATGGGCATGGATCAAAACCTTCGCCGGCTGGAGGTGACAACGGTTTTGGGTCAGTCGAGAGCGGCCTCGGGCCTAGTTCTTCAGGAGTGGGACCGGTCAAGGATCGGGGACAGGGCTTCAGTGAGCTGTGCTCGACCCGATTGCGAGCGCGAAGGTCAGACAATACGAAGCAGCGACCCAGGACAGACAAGAGTACAAGAGGCAAGAATTCGAATAGAGCTATCCTCCAACACATTATGAACTTACGGCCATCCTCCTCTAACAGGCCCAGAAAGTCAGCAAGGCAGAGGCCCCTAAGTTTGTGATCTTTTGTGATGGTTTTGGGTTTAAAGAGGATTATCGTTGTATTTATCTAGCCGCATTTTGTCTAGTATGGTCTTTGTCGGCCATAGCGTCATCTGTATCCCTCTTACAAGCTTTTAATAAATATACTTTATATATATATATATATATATATATATATATATATATATATATATATATATATATATTGAATACAAAAAATATTGAATAAAAATATATATAAGAAAATGCTCAAAAACTAGACGTCTGGTTTTATATTATAAAACCAGACAATATTACAACCGTACGATCATATTAAACAGCTAGGATTATAATGCTGAAGTAGGTGGGTAAACTCTTAAAAGGTCAGGGTGTTTTTTGAAAACTTGTCTATTGTAATTTGGCTGACTCACAAATTATCTCTCTCTCTCTCTCTTTCTCTCTCTCACACAAATTCTTTCTCAGACGTTTCCTTTCCACAATCGAATCATGTGCCAACCTTCCATCTCGACATCTACTCCACGCCAAAAATTTGGGTCATCTCTAGCAATCTCCCATCAAACCCTTCTCTTCTATCCAAACCTTCTATCGAAACCCTAGGTCGTCGTTCCCTCTCTTCGGCGGTCACCTACCTTAGGGTTCGAGTCGATACTGGGATTAGGGTTCGAGCGAGTGAGCGATTGTAGATATGAAAGCGAGCCAACCACAAAAACCTCTTGTCGATAGCCAAACTAGCCATCCCAACGGTAGCCGGATCATTTCCATCACCTTCCCTCTCACTGCGGGAACCATAAACATGGCCCCCATCCCAACTATTATGGAGATGGCATGATGTTCCTTTTCTTGCGGTAAGTTATGTCTCTTAACCGTCCTTACTGACACCATTGGAGAAGTAATATTTTTAATTAGTTCTAATTAAAAATGAAGTAGACATTGCATCTTCAAATGATGCTCCTTTGGCTTGAATCTGGATTGCCAAAACCTAGTTAAGCCCAGTTTCGGGGGAGTTAGAAATTAAATTGGCAACATACTTTTATTTGATCAAATCTCTCTACTACTTGTTTTATATTTAAGCATATTCGTAGGTTTTAATTGGAATGCCAAAAACTGGTTAAACAGTTTGACCTTTTTTTTAGGAAAAATTTGAGTGGCACCCCACTTTTTTTACGCTTATTTAAGGTGCACCCCACAACATTACAATATTGTATAATACCCCCCACTTTTAACGAATTCTGTCTAAAACGAACGGTCAAATTTTTTTTTGACGAAAATACTCTTGTCTACTTTTGTGTGTCCTCTCTTTCCGTCACACGTGGCTGCCCGTCCCCCGCCTCCCGCCGCCCATCCCCGCCCCCCGCCGTGCTCGGCCTTCCTCCACGGCGTCGTCGCACTCCCCCCTCCCCGACCTCGTCGGACCCCTCCGGCCATCACCACCAACATCATCACCATCATCATCATCACCACCACCATCAACCATCATCACCCCCCCCTCCCGCTCCGTCCCCCTCCCCCCCCTCCCGCTCCGCCCCCCCCCTCCCCCCTTCTGCTCCGTCCCCTAACAGTAGCGCACGGCGGCGGCGGCGGCAGCATCGCGCGGCAGCGACGGCAGCAGCAGCAGCGCGCAGCAGTGGGGGCTAGGGGGCGGAGCGGGAAGGGGAGGGACGGAGCGGAAGGGGGGGGAAGGGGGGAGGCTGGCTGCCGGCGGAGAAGAGGGCTGCCGACGGTAGCAATGGGAAAGGGGGGTCGCAAGGGTTGGGTAGGGGCATAACGAGAGGGTATTTTCGTCCAAAATAAAGGGTCAAAGGAGTTGACCGTTAGTAATAGACGTTTTTCGTTAAAAGTGGGGGGTGTTATACAATATTGTAATGTTGTGGGGTGCACCTTAAATAAGCGTAAAAAAAGTGGGGTGCCACTCAAATTTTTCCTTTTTTTATAGAAAGGATATATGGGAGTTTTATTTTCTTACGAAGAATGAATATGGTTATACAATTGTAAAATTATCTAAATTATAGCAGTAAGATTTTGATTTTTTATAGCAGTAAGATTTTGGATAAAAAAATTGCTCCAATTTATAGTAGTAAGATTTTAATTTTTTTACATAGGATACGGGTTCGTATACTAAATTTCAATTTGTTTTTGTTTACTACATGCCCCATTTTATAACCATGAACACCACACATGTTGCAGTACTAAAGTTCACTTATAATGTTAGATTAGAAATAATTTGTTCTACATTTACATTGATTCTTTACTTATAACGTTAGATTAGAAATAATTTGTCCTGCATTTACATTGACTCTTTACTTATAATGTTAGATTAGAAATAATTTGTTTTGTATTTACATTGATTTGTGATTTTTTAAACAAAAGTCAACTTCTATGATCAAGGTATGAGGCATTGGGTTTAAACTAACGATTTTTTGTTGGAATGTTTTTTTATACGGAATGGAACAGTCATCCATTTAAAGATTTTTTCCTCAAGTTCGAGAGAGCCAAATTTTAATGTTAGATTAGAAATAATTTGTTCTGCACTTACATTGATTCTGTACTCATAATGTTAGATTAGAATAATTTGTTTTACATTTACATCGATTTTGTGATTTTTGTACAAAAGTCAACTTATATGATCATGGTACGAGGCATTGGGTTTAAACTAACAATTTCTTGTTGGAATGTTTTTTCATACAGAATGGAACAATCATCCATTCAAAGATTTTTCCTCAAGTTCGAGAGAGCCAAGAACCCAATGAAGGGAAAGAGTTTGAAAATTTTGAAGATGCATTTGAATTCTACAATACATATGCAAAACAAGCAGGTTTTAGCTTTAGGAAAGATAGGGGTAAGAAGAAGAAGGGTACTAACATATGGACTTGGAAAAACTTTGTATATTCCAAGGAAGGGAAAACAAACTTGTGTCATCAACGAAAGAGGAAGAACCCAAAAAATAAAAAATTAAGGAGAAGAGGAAGAACTCATTGTGATTGCAAAGCCAAAATGAATATCATTATGAAGCATAATGCTCTTTATCGTGTCTAAATTTTCACCGAAGACCATAATCATCCATTTTTAACTTCCGAAAAACTTTACTTTTTAAGGTTGCACTGAAAGGTTTCAAGTGTTGCAAAGGATCTAGTGGATGACTTTGAAGCTGCAAATGTACCAACAAGCCAACAACTTCGATTAATGGCAAAACACGCATGCGAGATTAAAAATATGGGATGTAGTGAAAAAGATATCAGAAATTATAAGAGGAGTAAGAAAGAAAAAAGAAAGGGACATGATACGAGAGTATTTTTATCAGAAAATGTGAAGAACCCTTTATTTTATTTTAAAATTAGAAAGATGAACACAACAATATGACTAGATGTTTCTGGGTGGACTCTGTTGCAAGAGAAGCTTACACACTCTTTTGTGATGTTGTTTTGTTTAATACTACATACAACACTAATGAATATTGCATGATCTTTGCTCCACTCACAGGGGTTAACCATCATGGTCAAACTATTGTACTAGCATATGCTTTTTTAAGTGGTGAGTCAAAAGAGTCATTTACTTGGTTGTTTAAACAATAGCTCAAAGTTTTTCCAGCTCCACCAAAAGTGATAATTACTGACCAATGTGCCCGTCAATGATGGAGGTGATACCTGAAGTTCTTCCAACTACAATCCATCATTTATGTATTTAGCATATCATGAATAAGTTTTCAGATAAACTTGGTCCACTAGCTGCTAAACTTTATTATGACCATTTCAAAGACATAGTGTATAATTCAGAAACTGTGGAAGATTTTGAGATTAGTTGGAAGAATGCTTTAGAAAAAAGTAGTCTGGAAGATGATCATTGGTTGAAGATTATGTATAAAATTCGCGAAAGATGGGTCCCCATCTACCTCAGAGACCATTTTCATGCTGGAATGTCAAGTAGACAAAGAGTAGAACGCAATCATTCTTTCTTCAGTAGGTATATTAATAAAAAAAACCATTGATGTTTTTTATCACACATTTTAATATGGCAATTGAACGCAAAAGAAATAAAGAATCAAGGGCGGATCATGTTGATATTTATGAATGTCCAAAATTATTAACAAGGATGCCTATGGAAGAGCAGATGTGTGGTGTCTATACACGAAATTATTTTAAATTGTTCCAAGAGCAGGTTGTGGAAAGTGAAGTTTATTTTGCAAAATTGTCAAGGAATGATGAATTTCATATGGAATGTGAAGTTCATAGGATTGATATACAGACATCCAAAGTTCGAAACCTTGTATATGACAAATGTGTCAAAATTTCAAAGTGTAGTTGAAAAAAAAATTGAGTTTGATGGAATCCCATGCAGACACATAATAGCTTTTCTGAAAATAAATGGAGTATTTTGTTGCCTGATGAAATATTTTGAGAATATGGACTAAGAGTGCCAGAGTTGGAATTGGTAGGGGTAAAGATGGTTTCGAACTCAAAATCGGAGCCGAGTCTCTAATGATGCGAAAGACAATGTTATCTCATATTTTGTCTTCAACAATGGATCTTGCTTTGCAAAGTGCTGAAGGTACTAAATATTTAATGAAAATTCTAGAATTGTCAATGATTCACATTAAAGATATTAATGCAAATATTAATGTTGAAAAAGAGCCGATGGTGAACATTGAGTGCTTGGAGATCATCAACGAGCCACTTGCAGTCAAGGCAAAAGGATCCAGAAAAAGACTAAAGCCTTCAAAAAAAGAAGGCGATGGTGAAACCTTGACTTTGTCGGTCATGCAATCATCGCGGAGTGGCGCACGACTCACGAAACTATCCATTATTTCCTAATAGGTAAAGTTTTGGTAGTTTGGGATCATGTTGTTTATTAATTTATTTTGTGGTGCTTAAGAGTATTTATGAGTATTTTAGTATGTTTTTATGCATTCTAATCTTAATTCAAATGATACTTAAGTAATAACTATAATGTATTTTTATGCAGGACTTGACTTGCACTTGGAGGACTATGATTTCATCAATTTTGACTTAGTTTTTGTTGGAGTGCTTTTGGTAGTAGGGAAGTTCAGCTCTACTTGTAGTGTGTAAGATGAATAAGTCATAGCAACAGAGGACAACATGTTTTTAAAGTTTTTACCATGTTTTGGAAATGTTTAAAAATAGGATCCTTTAAGCCAAAAAAACAAAGTTGTCGCAAGCTTGAATGTTTTTTATTTTTTGTGTTCTGTAGCAATTATTTGCTTCTAATATTTTTCTCTTTACCAGATGCTTGGGGAGAGCCTATATCCACTTGTGGATCAGTTGGAGAATTAATCTGGTACAAATGTGACTGGTATGCTGTTGGAGATGGTTCAGACTAAAGTCTTTCATTTGTTGGAGCCTAAATGTCTTCTTTTAGTTCTTTTTTTTTCTTTAGGCCCTTATTTTCATATACTTGTTATTGTAATTTTGTTATTATAATGTGTTGCTTTCTTTAAGATAATATTGTGGGTGAAGTTGGCATTGTCATGGTGAAAAAAAAAGTTTTGAGCTTTGTAAGGAGCTTTCAATAAGTCTGATGTTCCATGTTTCATTATTCTTATATAATATGGACAAAGAGTCAAATGAAAGAATTTTGTTCTTACTTCTTTGCTGAAATTTTAACTCGGTCCATACCCTTGTATTTAGCCACAATTTGGCTATGCAGTTTTGAGTCACAGCAGCTCCATTTTAACTTTTTATTTGAGCCACAGCAGATCTATTTTAACTTTTAATATATTCATGTCCCAGTTTGGCTATAAAGTTTTGAGTATCAGTTCATCATGGATCAAAGCTTGTGGCTTTATACACTCACATCCTGTGCATTTTTTTTATACATTCATATCCTGTGCAATTTTTTGAGCAGGCCCTAAGTTGCTGCCTTTATATCAAGTATCATTATGTGTGTTCCCATTACCTACTACAATACTAGTATGTGATAGTTCTTTTATTTCTCTGTGTATCATTTCAATTCTTGTATTGGCTTTACCTAGTGGCTTTATTGGCTTTCTTATACTTATACTTATGTTCCAGGGGTCTACACACTCTTTTCTAGCATTAAAGCATATTTTGGTGGCTAGGAGTGAACTTGTGTGATGTAGCATTAAAGCATTAGCATATTTTCAGAACTTGTGCTTGAGTTTTCAGAGGTTGTGCTTGAGTATCAGTAATTTTCTATATTACTTTGCTGAGTATTCATTTCACTTGCATTTGGTTTTCATAACCCATGCTTGACTATCAGGAATATTTTATTTCGGGCTATGATGGAAATAAGTTATGAATACATGTCTATAATTTTAGTATTTGGTCCATACTTCACATATATCATTGGCAATGATGAGAAAACAAAAAATGAAGACGGTATTTTAAAGTCGGCCTTCTTGTGTTCTCTTATTAAGGGCTTGATATGTTGGTTGTGAAAAGAATTTATATTGTTGGTGGTTTTGCCTTTGGACTAGGAAAGATAGTCCCACATCGGCTACACCAAATGGTGAGTATCTCAATATAATGCATTCCTTGTTTTGAGGTATGAACATGAGGTATGGTGGGGCACAAGTGTGTGTCATGTGGAAGTATTTTCCTAGAAGGAAAAAGGATTAATTCCAACAAAGATGTAAGTTGATTTTTGTTGTGCGGACTCGGACTCGGACACGGACTCCAGGATGTCTCGTGCATGCACGGGAGTGATCGGGGGGTAGGAGTAGACTGTCACACTTCTATGTTGATTGTGGGATGATCAAAAATATCAAACTCTATTTTTGAGTATTGGTATTTTAGTCCCACATCGGATAGGAGAAGAGGTGAAGTCTCACTCGAGTTAAGGGAGTCCATAAAGTCCAGGAAGCCCGTTCAAGTCTCAAATATTGACTTACGAGCGTTCCAGAAGTTATTCGTGAACTTGCTGGTTCCTGGAAGAAGATCGTGGAGGGGCGAATCTTGCTTTGAGCAATGGTGATCTTAATCACCCCAGCAAGAACCTTTCCTCTTCTTCTTTTTTCTTTCTTCTCCTTTATCTGAGTTGTAACTCAGTTCTGTCCATCAGCAACTACGATTGCGAGGAAGAACGTGAGATTTATTTTTTGATTACTGTTGCTTTTGTAATCAGATTCATATTATAGTGTTCCTCTTGGATCTCGAGAATTATCAGAAGGTAAATATTTGTTTGAACCTCTGATCTCGACATCGAGTCTACCATCTTTGATCAAGTCCCGAAACTAACAATCTCAAAGTAAGATCCTTGTAGATGGAAAACTCTCATGCTTTTCTCATCAATACCAGCTTTAACAAGTTGGAAAAATTCGACGGAGAACATTTTCAAATATGGAAGAAGAAGGTCACCCTTAATCTTTAACTCGTGGACGTAGACCATGTGTTGATTGAGGATGAACCAATGATTTCAGAAGGAGGAACTGCCGATGCTATTGCTGCTGCACTTGTCAAGCAGAGCAAATAGAAGAGAAAAAATAGCATTTGTAAACTGCTGATTCTTAATTCTATGGAAGACTCTCTGGCAGGGTCATATTCCAAGAAGGTGAAGGCCAAAGAGATCTGGGATTCTTTGGGTAAGCTATATAAAGATGATGAGAATAGGTCCAAAATCTTCATCATCGAGAAGTACCACAAGTGGCTCTTCGAAGACGAGATGGCGATGCTACCTCAAGTGAAGGAATTCCTGAAGTTGAGCCAGAAGTTAGATGACGAGAAGATGCCTTTCGTCGACAAGTTTATCGTTGGAGGGATAGTCTCGAAACTTCCTGCTGGTTGGAGCAACTTTTATGCTAGAATGCATCGAAAGAAGCTGGACATTAGCTTGGAAGATCTTCTACAAGAGATCGACGTTGAGGACAAAATGCAATCTCAACAGAAGATGGACTCTCTGTCCAACCAACTGGCTAAGGCCAACTTGGTACAGACAAGAGAGTTCAAGGGGAAGCAGGTGGCTTCTCATCACAAGAAGAAGGACTCCACTAATCTGAAAGTGAAGGGTCCTTCGTTCAAGCAACAGAAGTCCAAGTCCCACGTGACTTGCTTCAATTGTGGCAAGAAGGGCCACTACAAGAGTGAATGCAAATCCAAGCCCAAACAAGCTGAGCAAAGTGAGCCTAGCAAGGTATCCATGGTTTCTAATATTGTTGCTATGATTGCTCAGGTCACAGCTGTGGGGGCTGACTCTGACTGGTGGATAGACACTGGTGCGACCTGCCATGTCTGCTCTGGCAAGGAATGGTTCGTCATATACCAGCCAACTTCTGAGAAAGTTATCATGGTGAACCAAGCCCAAGCTGAAGTTCTGGGGATCGGAACTGTGGGGCTAAAACTCACACCCGGGAACACTCTGACGCTTCAAGGTGTAAAGCACGTTCCGGTGATTGAAAAGAACCTGATCTCTGGAAGCCTGCTTAGCAACGCAAGCTTGAGAATGGACATCAATGTTGGCCAGATGGTGATGTCCAAGAAGGAAACATACTTCGAAAAAGCTTTTCAAACCAAAGGGATGTTCAAAATTCAACTTGTAAACCAGTCAAATGTAATCAATAAAATTGCTCGTTCTGATTATTCTCTCGAGTTGTGGCATAATAGACTAGGACATGTTCACTGTAAAAAAATTAATAAAATGTCCAGTCTAGGACTTATCTCCAAATGTGGGGGTAAGGTAGAGAAGTGTGAAGTATGTGCTCAGATAAAGATCACAAGGAAACCCTTTCATTGGGTCAATCGAAGCACAGATCTTCTGGAGTTGGTGCCCTCCGATATCTGTGACTTCAAGCAATTCTCTATAAAAGCTGGGATGAAGTATTTCATAACCTTCATCGATGACTTCTCAAAGTATGCGTTCATCTACTTGCTCAAGTCTAAAGACGAAGCGTTCGAGAAGTTCAAGGCCGAGGCTGAACAGTAAACTGGATAACAACTTAAGAGGCTAAGGAGTGATCGAGGCAAAGTGTATCGGTCTCATGAATTCACATCATTCTATAAAGAACATGGAATCATAAACAAGACTACTGCTCCGTATTCTCCTCAATCTAACGGAGTAGCGTAGAGGAAGAATAGAACATTGAAAGAGATGATGAACTCAATGCTGCTAACTGCGGGTCTTTCTAAATGCTACTGGAGAGAAGCTGCATTGACGGCCACTTTTATTCTAAATAGAGTGTCGTATGCAACTTCGGACGTAACTCCTCATGAACTCGGGTTCAAAGTCAGACCTAACTTGAATGTCAATCGAGTGTGGGGGTGTCTGGCTTATGTGAAGCTCCCAGATCTGAAGATTCAGAAGTTGGAGACAAGGACTACGAAGGCGATCTTCTTGGGGTATGCCGAGAAGAGTGATGCTCGGAGATTTCTTGATATTGAGTCAAATCATATCATCGAATCTTACGATGCTGAATATTTTGAAGACAAGTTTGCAGGGCACAAGAATATTATTCTAACGGACATTCCGGAGAATGATAAAGGTGCAAAGGAGACTAAGATCTTTAATGAGCCAGTTGTCCAAGATGAAGTTGTTGCTGAGGAGACAACGATTGAGCCAGAACTCGCTGAGCCGTCGTCGAAGCGAGCAAGGAGGCCGAAGAACTTTGGAGATGACTTCATCACCTATCATGTGGAAGCAGATCCACTTACCTATGACGAGGCGATAAAGATCAGAGATGTTGTTTTCTGGAAGGAGACGATAGACAATAAAATTGAATCAATCACCTCCAATAACACTTGGGTGTTGGTTGATCTATCTGAAGGAGTAAAACCTATCGGATGCAAGTGGATCTTCAAGAAGAAGATGAAAGCTGATGGAACCATTGACAAGTTCAGGCCTGGCTAGTGGCAAAGGAGTTTTCTCAGTAGCAGGGGATCGACTACTTTGACATGTATGCTCCAGGAGCCCGGATGACCACCATCAGAATGTTGATTGCTCTCGCAGCGATACATAAGATTGTGATACATCAGATGAATATGAAAACGGCATTTTCGAATGGTGAGCTGATCGAAGAGATCTATATGCAACAGCCAGAAGGGTTTGTCGTCAAAGATCTTGAAGACAAAGTCTGCAAGTTGGTGAAATCTCTGTACGGTTTAAATCAAGCTCCCAAAATATGGCATGAAAAGTTTGACAAAGTCATAAGGTCAAATGGCTATAGGGTTAGTGAAACAGACAAGTGTGTCTATATGAAGTCGGAAGAGGAGTCATCGTTTGTCTATACGTGGACGACATGCTAATCCTAGGTACGGATATAAGCTATGTCATGGAGACAAAGAAGTTCCTCTCGACAAAGTTTAGTATGAAGGCCTTGAGGGATGCAGATGTTATCTTGGGACTCAAGATCATCCGGACAGACACTGGACTAGCGCTGTCACAGTCTCATTATATTGAAAAGATGATCACTCATTACGGGTATCAGGATCTTCCAGGGATCGATACGCCGAACAGGTGTGATCTGAAGCTGAAGCCTAATTCGGAGGAAAGCGTCAGACAGCTGGAGTATGCAAGCATAATCGGAAGTTTGATGTATGATACTACTGCCACAAGGCCTGACATAGCTTTTGCCGTAGAAATGCTGAGTCGTTTTACGAGCAACCCAGCCATTAAGCACTGGAAAGCTGTGATACGGGTTATGAGATATCTCAAGAAGACTCAGACATATGCACTGCACTACAGCGAAGATCCGCCGGTTGTAGAAGGCTTCAGTGATGCCAGCTGGTGCTCAGAAGTGGAGAGCGAGAGGTCCACAGGTGGATACATTTTCACAATGGACACTACCAAAATAAGCCATATCAGTGACGAAATTAGCGACGCCAAAAGTAAGCGTCACAATATATCGCTGATAGCGACAAATAACGACATATTGCGACTACCTTTAGTGTAATAAAAACCAACGTCGTTGATTTGTCAGAAAATATCGCCAGTTTTATTAGTTCAGCGACGGTTAGCGTCGCAAAGCTTATGGCGTCGCCGAATATTAAAGAAAAGTCGACGCTTTGTGACGTATTTATAGACGTCGCTAACTTGCTGCTAAATAGGGTTTCCTCGGTTCGACTTTTCATTTCTCCCTCTAACCAAATTTTTTGTTCCCGCCCCTCTTCCCCCGACCTCGACGACAGCCCGACTACCTTCCCTCCGGCGCCGCTCATCCTCATCCTCCACCGCGAGCCCCTTCTCCTCCCTCCGGCGAGCCCCTTCTCCTCCTCCTCCTCCACCGCGAGCCCCTTCTCCTCCTCCACTGCGAGATCCTCCTCTTCCATCACCGAACTTGTCCTCCTCCTCCTCCTCCACCACCGCGAGGAGACTGAAGGTAAACCCTAACCCTAATTGAGGTGTTTTCGTGTCCAAAATGGACACGGAGACACATTACGACCATGTGTTCACTGATACAGTGTGTTCATGAGGTTTTGGACACTTTGTGTCCATTTGTTAGACACGTGGACACCTCCAAGCATGCATATATATGTATTTCACCTCTGTACACTTAATCCCCTACTTACACTTGTGTATTTTCGTATTAATTTGGATTTGCATATTGGGTTTGGGTTTCGATATAGTGTTTGATACATTGTTTCACCTTGCAACATTCCTACACTTAGAGACGTTTAGTACACAACTAATTATTTTATCCTAGTTTGCAAGTGTACTTTTGGGTACTCTAGGTATATTAGTTTACTAATATCCCCAATGGCCGAAGATTTTAAGTATATGAACCAATTAGTCAACATCTATTTGTTGAAGTATGGTACTCCATTCTTCGTAAGTTCTAGCTATATATGTCTCAAGATCCAATATTCAAAAATCCCAAGAAGAAGAAGAAGAAAAGAATAAAATGACATCGCTCAACACCCTATGACAACTCCATGAATAAAGTAGACGATCCTCCATACAAGTCTTCCTTCATCTATTGTCTTAAAGTGTGAGTTCTACAGTATGGTTCTCTTTGTAGAATTGTGTCTTATTTTAGACAATAAGAGTTTCCTATTTTTACAGGTAACATGACAACATGTGTAAGAGAACATATAGGTGTGTGTTTGTGTTTGAAAGGGAGTGTCATAAGAGTAAGGCGTGAGCATGTGTTAGTATTTTGAGCTGTGAGAGTGTTTGTTCTATTGAGGTTAGTACCAACTGGAAAGTTAGGTTAAAAGAACCTGGGAACTATGGTGTGGTTGTATACATCATGTATATGTATGTGTGTGTCTAGTGGGAGAAAGGGGGAGGGTTAACTAGTACCAGGTATTTGGAGGGGAGGGAGAGTTTAGACTAGTATATAGACTAATATCCTAAAACTTGACTTATACAACTTAGAAATGGCTAGTTTGACCAAGTTGGACTAGTTTAGCTTAGAGTTGACTCGGTTGGACTATACATAATATATAGACTAATATCCTAAAACTTGACTTATACAACTCAGCCTATATGAAATATTGTAGACACGGGTGATATACCGTCGCGATAATCTCTGACCACCGCACCCACAAACACGCGAAACAAAAGTTAGCAATACGAAAAGAAGATGACTGATAATCTCTGACCATTTAACGTAAAATGTCATGTGTACATATACTGCGGAAAGTGTAGACTGCATGAACTGACAAACGAGAATTTGGGGATCAAAGTTGTAACAAGTAAAGTTGTGTTTTGGATACGTTCTATTCTTGTTAAGCCCTTTGTGTACAAAGCAAGATATAACGAATGCAGAACATCTCTCGAGTTTACGACTCTTGTATGCTCAATACTTGAGTTACGAACTCGTTATTTGTTCTGTATTCTCTATTTATAGCTTGCTTTGTGAACAAAAAGCTTGCAAGAGTTCTTTTTCCAAAGCACAACTTGACTTGTTCCAGCTTTGAGACCCTTATTTTCGTGCGTCATAAGTTCATGTCGGTCTTCACTTTCCCCAGTAACTTCCTCTAATTAACTCTATCCCTCGGTTGAGCTACTATTTCAAAGCTTTGACACTTGCATATCATTCACTACCTTGATGTATCTATCTTACAGAATTATGGAGCTGAATTACTATCTGCAGAATCGTACGTGGATGTACAACCGTCATCCTGATGACATGTGCGGTGTGCGGGATGAATTCAGAGAGGGTGTACACCAGTTCCTGCAGTTTGCCAAGGGACCAATTACTTTTGTTAAAATATGGCCAAGTTACTGTGTCAATGGCTTTCGGTTCAAGTCGACAAATGCTCCGATCAGAGACAGCTTCCTGGATCTTGATTCCATGAAAAACAGTTGTTTGTGTATCAAGTCTTCGAACTACAAAGACGTCGATCCAGGAAATGATTTCTTTGGCATCTTGCGAGAGATTGTGGAGTTGTCATATAATAATGGCAGAGAACCTGCAAAGATTGTGTTGTTCAAGTGTGAATGGTTCGATCCGATTGAAAATCAAGGTTGGAAAATTGACAAGCATGGTCTTCTGGATATAAACTACAAGCGTAGATATCAAGGCTACGAACCGTTTGTCCTAGCAACTCAGGCTCAGCTCGTGTACTTCACCGCTTATCCGAGACGGGGAGCAACGAAGTCTGACTGGTGGGCAGTATGCAAGACTAAAGCTAGAAATACTTTTGATGTTGACAAAAAAGCTTACCAGGAGGACGAGCTACCTCTTGTAACCAATATTGTTGATGTGGACTCCACGGAAGTTACGCATTACATGACACATAATGTAGAAGATGTAGAATTATTCGAAGAGGAAGACGAAGCCGACGAAGGCGGAGATGAAAGTGAAGATGAGGAGGAAGAGGAAGACGAGGTCAAAAAGACGAACAAGATGATTATTCTGAAGATGATTGAGAGACATATACTTATCTGAACTTAGATGTTTCTTCTATAATATATTATCTGGACTTAGATGTTTATTGTAGAATGTATTATCATATGTTGTCTTGGTTATTATCTTGTCTTTGTTGTACTTTCATATTTCTAGTCTCTATTATTTGTTGTACTTTCATATTTCTAGTCTCTATTATTTGTTGTACTTTCATATTTCTAGTCTCTATTATTTGTTGTATTATTATATGCTGTTATCAGGTATGGCAGGTCGTCGCGGAGCATTCCGAGGGGGACGACGAGGTCATCATCCTCCGGTACTTCCTACAGGTACTGCTAGAGGACGGAGTTTTTCTTCGGTACCTTCTACTGGTACCGGCTCTGGATCCTCGTCGCCGATTACTCCTCCATATCGAACAGTAGATAGGCCTGCTGGGACGACGTCACGTGACATATCTCCTGGGACGAGTAGTTCCAGGCCTGTTGAGAGTGCTCGCCCGTCTAGCGTTCCTGGTATTGATACGACGATGGAGACGGATGAGCAGATGGCGGATGCTGCGCCGACGGCCGAGGCGGCGGCGTCGACGGCCGACCAGCATCATGCAGATGATGCGTGCGCACCTCCGAAGGAGAGGAGGACGGAGATCTGGGCCGACGGTACAAAGTAGGTGTTTTGGTTTATAATTTTTTTCTTTCTGTTTTATCATAAATTAACTTTTTTCATGAATATAATATGTTTGTATAGATATCGTCCCCCAGAGGTACAGAGACGTCTAGGCCACATGCTGAGGCATAATTATGGTGGTGCTTGGATTAACTACTCTGATGCTCCGGACGAGAGGAAGGCCTTCTGGTTTGCGCGCTTCAAGGTTAAAATATATTTACTTTTAACATGAATCATATAATTTTTGCATATTATATATAACTGATAAATATTTGGTTTGCGCTCTTCTAGGATATATTTTTCTATCCACCGCACCGGGCCGAGCTTATCGAGGGGATGTTTCCGGCCGTCGCTGCCAAGCTGATTCGCGACGCTATCAATGATCAGAAGGATCATGATCGTGCCGGAAAGCCAATCCAAGGTTGCATCACCCCTGATCAGTGGAATGCGAAGAAGGCTCGATTCGACGAGCCAAGGTACAAGGAGAAGTCGGATAAGGCCAAGACGGCTAGACAACATGCCTCGAAGTAGTACGGTGGGTCGATTCCGATGACGGAATATTTTCGTCGTCTGGTATGTCTTCCTCTTTTAGAAATATTATTTTAATACAAAAACGATAAATTATTACTAAGATAATAAATTTAATTACAGGTAAGGAAGGTCGGTAATGTCGACATGGTGACCGTCTTCCTGGCCACCCATCGTCGCGGCGGTGACCTTATTGACGAGAGGGCCGAGCAGACTTATGTAAGTATTACAATACGTTATCTTAATTTAATACTTCGTGTCAATTTTAATATAACTTAGTAAATATGATGCAAATAAATATTCATGTAGTTAGTAATAATAAGTACATTAATTAGAAATTAGAAATTATATAGTACTATCCATACTTTCTAGGCCGAGTATCAGAGGCTGCGGGAACGGACGGCTGCTAGTGCACCTGATGCAGGAGAGGCCGGTACTTCCTCGCAGCCCACTCAAGCTCCGTCGGCAGACGAGCTGTGGATGGCCGCCGCTGGTGGACTCCGTAGGGGCACGTACTACGGTACGGGATCCTATGGCGCCCTAGTTGCGACCCAGTCCTCTAGGACATCTCCTGCTAGTGTGCATGGTCCACAGCCGTCCTAGGAGTCTGTCCGAGTCCACCAGATGATGGAGTCTCTCCGTAACGACCTGCTACGACAGATCGAGGAGTAGTCTCAGCACCCCACGGACGATCCTGCGCTGCTAGCACGATTGGATGCGCTCGACCGCAATATTATGGACCTCAGGGAGACGACTGAGAGAATAGAGCACACCGTTGGAGGGTTAGAGAGCACGGTGACGGAGCTGCAGACAGGACAGGTGACCATGGCTGAGAGGATGAGATTGGCGCAGGAATCGATGGTCCAGAGCAGTGATAGAATGTTATTTATCATGGATTCATACCACCAGCGACTTACAGTGTTGGAGCGTGCTGGTCCTCCGGGTGCGCCTTCATCGTCGTCGACTCCGCCGCCTCCACCGCCTTCTTCTTCGACACCGACTCCACCGACGTCACTGCCTGCTCCATCGGTATCGATTTCACTTGAGGAGTATGAGTTGTTCGTATCCTTTCGTCGCGGCGGTGCCCCTCTTACACCCGATTCCTAGTAGTCCTAGTTAGGACTGTTTCTTTGTGTTTGTTTCATTCTTTGTTTGTGACTTGAATATTTGTTGGTTGTGTAGATTTGGATGTTTGGATCCTATTCTATTTGTTGGTTGTGTGTAGACTTTGGTTATTTGGTTGTAGACTTTGTTATTTGGTGTAGAATTGGTTATTTGTATACTTGTTGTTGTGTGATTGTTGTAGACTTGGTTATAGGGACTGAAACCTGTGCACAGTGAGAAATAGACATTCTGTGATTGTTTGGATCCTATTCTACAGTAAAAAATGGTTATATTTTTAAACTGCAGGGAGAAATGGACATTCTGTATTTTATTTTTTTATTTTTTTTGCAGATTTAGCGACGTTTACCGACGTTTACCGACGTCCACCGACGTACGTTTGCGTCGGTAAACGTCGGTAAATCTGCAATATTTTCCAGGTTACCGACGTTTACCGACGTCATTATACGTCGGAGAACGTCGGTAAACGTCGGTGCATGTCGGCAATCATCCCAGGAATTCCCAGGACTTTACCGACGTGTAGCGACTTTGAACACGTCACTAAACCACCGACAACACGACGGTAATCGTTGGTAAAGTTACCGACGCGTAGCGACGTCAAAAACACGTCGCTAATACAACGACGACACGACGGTAGACGTCGGTAATATACCGACGTATATATACGTCGGTAAACGTCAGTACTTGCGATGTTTGGCGACATTTTGAAGATCAGTGACTTACATTTCTGCGACCAGCCCAAAACGTCGATAATTTCGTCGATAAATATTTTTAGCGACAAAAATTATTGTTTTAGCGACGTCTTTAGGCGTCGCTAAAATGACGTATTCTGGTAGTGGGATGGAGCTGTTATATCGTAGAAATCGAAGAAGCAGACTATGCTCTCGCGGTCATCCATAGAATCTGAGTTCTTTGTACTTGATACCGCAACGGAGGAAGCAGAATGGTTTCGGAAGATCATGTATGATCTTCCAGTGGTTGGGGCACAAATACCAGGGATACCGATATACTGCGACAACCAGGCGACTACGGCGGTGGCATCAAATGACCTCTTCAACAGAAAGAAGAGGATTGTGCAGTTGAAGCACAGAGAAGTACACGATCTCATCAAGAGGGGTGTTATTGTAGTGATTGATGTTAGAAGTCAGGAGAACCTGGTGGATCCGTTCACCAAGGGCCTCAAGCGCTAGCTGGTCGATGACACAGCTTGTAAAATGGGCTTGAAGGCATTCTGATATTGTGTTATTACATTCCTACCTTAAAGTTTTATGCTATTAGTTCAAAAAGAAATCTACTAGGCATCTAGCTTTTGGTTCAAGGGAGGACTATTAACTAGAAGAATATCAGGAACGGTGGGTACTTGTCCTCTGTGACATTGAGAGGTTACGGACCTGCAACCACTGTTGTCTACTATTGTTTTCTGTGAAAAACGGATCATGTGGGAAGGTTGGCTTAAATGCCTTAATGAGTTCTCAGGCAGCCTGAATGCCTGGAGTGCTTTACAGGAAGCACGGTAGCGCAGTACTACAAGGAGTGTAACTCCATGCTATAGTGGGGTGACTCCACCATAAGGTTCCTTGTTAGGGGTAATGCCTCGACTTTGTGAGCCAAGTCACAGCGAAGTAGCACCACAAATAGGCAGGTAGCCTAATGTTGTATGATAATTGTAATAAAGAGAGGTAGACAGCACTATAAAGAGGACGATGTCCTCATGTTACAGTGGCATGACACCACAAAGAGATACCTGGTAGGGTAAAGCATCGGCTTCGCGAGTCATGTCATAGCGGCATAACACCGTACGGAAGCGCAAGGCTTCATGCTGGGTAGTTTAGCACTACAAAGAGGCTTGTGACCTCATGCTACAGTAGTATGATACTACAATGAGGTACCCAGATGGGATAAAGCCTCGGCTTTAAGCCATGTCATAGTGGCATAGCACCGAAAAGAAGTGCAATGCTTCATGCTATGACTCTTTATAAAGAACTTACCTATAGTGTATGGACAGAGATATCAGGCCATCTCTTGAGGGTAAACCTGTAGATGCCCAAAAAAATTATACAATGAAACCAGGTTGGCACAAGGCCTTTAATGTGCAGCCAGAAGCACAGTTGATATCATTATGTGAGTAGAAAGAATTGCAGTTATGGTGCAAAATTCAAGGCTTAGTCCATTCTTGTATCATGCTATTATTTAACCTATGCCGGAAGATTCAAGTCGTAGCGACATCTCTCCTAATGCATGATGGACAGTCACTGTGGGGAACGCTCAACCCATATATTGAGATATGTGGGTAATTATTGGTAGTTTTGTCTTTGGACTAGGAAAGATAGTCCCACATCGGCTACACCAAATGGTGAGTATCTTAATATAATACATTGCTTGTGTTGAGGTGTAGTGGGGCACAAGTGTGTGTCATGTGAAAGTATTTTCCTAGAAGGAAAAAGGATTAATTCCAACAAAGATGTAAGTTGATTTTTGTTGTGCGGACTCGGACTCGGACACGGACTCCAGGATGTCTCGTGCATGCATGTGAGTGTTCAGGGGGTAGGCGTGGACTGTCACATTTCTATGCTGATTGTGGCATGATCTAAAATATCAAACTCTATTTTGAGTATTGGTATTTTAGTCCCACATCGGATAGGAGAAGAGGTGAAGTCTCACTCCACTCTATAAATAGAGCCCCTTGGTCTCCTTTGAAAGATGCACTAAGAAGAGAGTTAAGGGAGTCCATAAAGTCCAGAAAACCCGTTCAAGTCTCAAATATTGACTTACGAGCGTTCAAGAAGTTATTCGTGAACCTGCTGGTTCCTGGAAGCAGATCGTGGTGGGGCGAATCTTGTTTTGAGCAACGGTGATCTTAATCACCCTTGCAAGAACCTTTCCTCTTCTTATTTCTTCTTTCTTCTTTCTTCTCCTTTATCTGAGTTGTAACTCAGTTCTGTCCGTCAGCACCAGCAATTGCGAGGAAGAACGTGAGATTTATTTTCTGATTATTATTGCTTTTGTAATCAGATTCATATTATAGTGTTCCTCTTGGATCTCGCGAATTATCAGAAGGTGAACGTTTGTTTGAACCTCTGATCTCGACATCGAGTCTATCATCTTTGATCAAGCCCCGGGACTAACATATATTACACTATATTACAAGAGAACATTTGGTAGACGAAGTTTAATACGATATTTTTGTAGGTTGGGAATTTTTTTGATCCTACATTTTGGACATGCGTTAAGTTATTTCTCTCAGCCTAAGATTTTTCTGATATTTGCAGAAGTATGAGATAGTTTTAAAGTCTCACACAAATGTTTCCTACAATTTTTTTTGTTGCTTCTTGTTATGTACTATAACTTTGTCCTACTTTTTGCTAAATTTCTTGTCATGTTATCTGGGTGCATTTGTGATGTTCTTTACAGTAATTTTGGTGTATTGTCTATAAGCCTATGATGAGGAAAGTATATGCTCCGAATTCCACATTATAGTTTATGGGAAAAAGTATCTACTACAGTTTAATTTCAACCTTACATATGTACGTCTTTAGAGTTTATGTGAAAATGTTTTTTTTTGCTTGCAGGATCACTGAAATACTATGTAGCTCAACTGCTCCAGTGTTCTATTCTTTTTACTGCTAATGGTCATGAGAGAACTTCTGGATATTTATGTAGAATATGACATTGAGATTTGCTATGTAGGTTGATCAGAGTACGCATCACGTATGCAAACTCCATTTTTCTACTTTCGCACTTTCATACACTTACGTTTTACTGCTAATGGACAATTTAGTTGATTATTTCTCGAGCAACCCGTTTTATTGCAGACTGATTATCCCAAGGGATGTAGGGTTTTCTCTGAGAAGGTCACTTGATGATTTCCTGAACAACTTGCTCTTAAATGTGGGCATCATCCTTCCAGAATTTTCAATGGATTGTAGGGAACTTATACTAAGTACCACACCAAGTAAACTGATGTTATTTGATGGTACATCACAATATTAACAACATTTACATATTAGCTATCTCAATTTCCCTAAACTATCTTCTGCATGCTTTCTTTGCCAGTGCAAGCATGAGGGGCGGCACCGTCGTCGCCGTCACCCGAACCTCTCGATCAGCTCGAGCATCTGTTCCATCTCGAACCTGGCTATGATCACGACCGCGTCCGCCGGCCCTGAGCCTGCAAAGAAACACGAAGCTGTGGAAGAAGTTGTGGAAGAGCGGTACAAAACACAACACCACGTCCTCCCCGTACCTGAAGTGCAGGTTGGGTTTCTACCCGTCCACCTGTTGCGTTATGCTCGACACCACGCTCTTGTGGGTCAGCACCACACCCTTCGGCAGCCCGGTCGTCCCCGACGAGAATGGAATCACCACAACGTCGTCGGAGGCCAACGTCCGCGAGGTTCTCGATCGATAGCTTATCGTCGGACGAGAGCAGCTCGTCGGTCATGATCACCACGACATCGGCTAGGGCTAGCTTGTCGACGAATTAAGGCTACGTGATAATGAGCTTTGTGCCGGAGAGGCAGAGCTGGGCGGCGATCTCGTGGGGGTGCAGAAGGGGTTGGCCGCGGTGGGGCGCCAAGAATGGACACACCGAGGATGGCGAAGGGGAACTCCGGGCAGTTGTCGAGGAGCAGCATGACGATGTCGTCCTTTCCGATGCTGCACTGGAAGGAGAGGTAGGCGGCGGTGCGGCGGTAGGCTGAGTGGACCTCGGCAAAAGCTAAGATAACCTCCATGGAGAGCGATGGAGAGAAAGGGAATGGGAAGGGAGAATTCGTGAGTCAGCCAAATTAGAATGGACAAGTTTTCAAAAAACACCCTGACCTTTTAAGAGATTACCTACCTGCTTCAGCATTGTAATCCTAGCCGTTTAATATGATCGTACAGTTGTAATATTGTCTAGTTTTATAATATAGAACCAGATGTCGGATTTTTGAGACATCTAGTTTTATATTATAAAATCAGACAATATTACAACCGTACGATCATATTAAACGGCTAGGATTACAATGTTGAAGTAGGTGTGTAATCTCTTAAAAGGTCAAGATGCTTGTCCATTCTAATTTGGCTGACTCACGAATTCTCCCTCTACCTCTCTCTCATGAATTCTCTCTCCGACCTTTATATATATATATATATATATATATATATATATATATATATATATATATATATATATTGGAACTAAGTAAATTGTTTATGGAATCGCTCCCACTGGGATTCGAACTCCTGACCACTTGGGCCGCATGCATCTCTCTTAACCACTAGACTAGAGGTCATTTGAATATATATATATATATATATATATATATATATATATATATATATATATATATATATATATATATATATAAAGTCGAATATATATATATATATATATATATATATATATATATATATATAAGTCGAGATCAACGACGAGGGAGGACCTCTACTACAGCGGATTTCTTGTTGGGGCAACAGCACCCCCCCCCCCTTCCCCCCCCCCCCAATGGGATCAGTATCACATCGGCAATGATCTGGGTTCTTTGGATGAACCGTAACAAGTCGAGATATGAGGGAACTCCATGGGCCACCCCTTTGCTGATTCGAGAGGTATCACGTCAGTTCCTCAAAGTCAGGAGTCATAGGAGGGGAGTATGGCCCCCTACGATGACGACCTCAGTCGTGTTCTCCAGGACTAAGATGCCTTATACTTTTGCTTCTTTTGTTCTTCCCTTACTTTCTGGACAGGGGCTTTTCCTTTTTGAGGCCCGACAATTATGGATTTCTCTCTGGGCAGTGGTCTTCTCTATTTTGTGACCCGCCACTTTTTGTAAGCCCCCTGAATTTCAGGGCTGTTTTAAATTTTTCTAAATGAATTATTATCGATAAATATTTTATTTATTTAAATTGTTTTCATCATTAATGTACCTTTCCATGATTTTGACTTCTGGAGCGTCAGGGATTTCAATCTCTGTAAACTCTCTTCATGGGTTTTGAAGTAGGTAAGATTATCTTCCTGTTGATATATCGTGTCCCACTTGAACTTGTTCCCTTGTGCTCTTTTTGTATCGCGCAAGTTCGGGTCAACTTAGACCAATTAATCGTTGAATATTATTCCCACTTTTATTTTTGATCGTCGTTTACACGTTGTCGTTGCTTTTAATTTAAGAGCACCAGATCAGCCATTTTCTCGAAACCAACTTCTCATGAATGATCTACTCGAGACGCTCTCCACCCATGACCTACGTGTCCCACTCAGACACTTCATTTTGTGCTCCATTTCCTTCGCACAACTTCCGGGTCAATTTAGGCCGATTTATTTTCTGTCGTAAAACCTGATTTAATTTCCAATTTAATTTCGGGACCCGACATCGATCCAACCTAGTCGACCCAAAGTACGGACCTGGCCCACATGAAGCCTACTCCCCGCCTGCAACTTGTGTCCCATTTATTGGAGTCCCCGTATGTTATTTATTTGCCCATGATTATAAATACCCTATTTAATTCAATTATTGCCCCATGTCCTATTTTGGCCCGACCCGACTCGACCGAACCCGAACCCCAGTTCCACGTTGTCCTCTCATGACTGTCCTAGTACCCCACATAATTTTCCTATTTTTTTCCTATTTTAAAATTATCTATTTCTCTCTCTCCATATGTATATATACACATATATATATATACATATATATATATATATAATCTCTCTCTCATCCTCACCTCTCTCTCCTAACATCCCCATATACCAGCTCACACCCCCCCCTGTGGACCGACCTCCTATTCCCCCTCTCTCATTCAAAAATATCTCTCTCTATTTCTCACTCACTCACTCTTTCTATATATATATATATATTAATATATATATACAACTCACTCTCTCTCTCTCTCTCTCTCACTTTATACAAACACACACACCACAACCCATCCCATCTCTTTACAGCACCCCCCCTTCTTGTGGCCGACTTCCCTTCTTCTCTCTCTCTATAATATCTCACTCTCTCTCTCACTTTATATATACACATACACACACAAATACTAATCTCTCTCTCTCCCACTCTCCTATAAACCACACACACACAGAGCACCTCACATCACTCCACCCTCATGGCCACCCCCGCCGTGCTCGGCGTCGCCGGCCACCGCCACCCTGGCCATGCGCCACCTCCCTCTTCTCCTCCTCCTCTTCCTCTACCAACTTCCCATCACCCTCACCATCATCTTCGCACCACCGCCACCACCTCCAAAAGCCGCCGCCATCGCCGTGCCCGGCGTAACGCCGCCGTCGCCTGGCCGACCGGCCGCGCTGCCACAGCAGTGGCAGCTTGCACCAGCAGCAGTTGCTGCATGCGCATGCAGGCGCGCACGCGCGCGCGCGCGGGCCGCCGTCGTGCGCCGCCGCGCCGCCGCGTGGGCCGCCGTGGCTCGCCGTGGGTGCGCCCCACTCCGGCGAGTTCTCCCCTGACGGCCACCGTCCTCCGGGACGCGCCGTCGAGGCGATTCGTGCGTTTTGCGCGACGTCCCGTCGTGACGAGCTCGGGAACGAGACTGAAATGGCGCTCCGTCGCAGCAACTTTGCACGTGTTTTCTGGGAGATCCAACCGTTGGATCGGCGAACATTTTGCTCCGTCGCAATCTCGGTATATCCCTCTTCATCCCTGTCAAATTTCACCCGTTAATTATGTCGTTTGATACCTCAAAACTGGCCACCAAGTTGACGTTTTAAATTGAACTATTTTTGGACAGTTTCGTGGAGCCGACTTCGTCAGCTCGTAACTTCGCCGTCGCAGTTCCGTTTTGCGCACCGTCAGTTCCGGTGCACAGCTGGTATAACCATCTTCCTGCCTCCTTTAGATTTCGTTTCATTTTAAGCACGTTTGGTTGGTCGAATTCGACGCCAAAGTTGGCCGTCCGAATTCTTTAAATCGCACTTGTTAAATTCCATTTTTGAACCCGGGACTCCGGATTCGATTTCTGACACCACCAGTAGACTCGTGGCGTCGTTCTGGCATGTTTTCATATAAAGTTTGCCTGATTTGGAGAACGTGGGCCCTGACACGCATTTCGGTGCAAAGCGGGTCCCACTTTCTGAGTCAACGAGACTTTTTGACGCCGGCTCATTGGAATCCTATTCCGGACATACCGTTGGGTTCGTATCATCATTCTGGATTCGTGGACATATAATTTGCTAGGTTTTGTAGACTTCTTTTCCGACACGCTTTTCGGTGCAAAGTGTGTCCAACGGCGGACATCATTTTGACCCAAAATTACCGTTTTGCCCCTGTGTCCAAATTGGACTTTTGGACAGGCTATCCTAGCTGATTTGACTATTCTGGACACGTTGGTGATATTTATTTTATCGTCCGACAACATCTGTAGATTTTGATTATGTATTATCCTTAATTTATAATTAATTATTTTTCTAGATATTGTTACTTTCTGGTTTTGAATTTTTACATATATTTTAATTACTGTAAAAAGCTTGGAAAAATGGTATTTAAATATTATGTTAATTTAGATAATTTATTATAATTTTTCTAGCATTTAATAAGAACTTTTGGTATTTTATAAAAATAGGAAAACAGAACTTATTTTCGGTATATTTATGTTTGCTAATTTTTAATAAATATTTATGAAGGTTTATAAATTCCAGAAAAATTAGTATAAATTTCTATAATTAACAAGGATTATTTTGGTACTTTATTTTATATATATTTAAGCTTTTTGTCTATCTCTAAAATTGTTGGAACTTAGTGTACAGTTTGATTTATTTATTGAGTAATTACGACTTGCAACTTTTTGTGTTGTTTTGTGTTTTAGTCGTATTGGACCTCACCCTGCACTAGTGTAAAGACCCTAGAGAGTTAGTTTGTGTATAGTGGCACTTCACATTAGACTTTTATGCTAGGTCCCCACTTGGCTAGTATCCAGTTAGGAGTCGTGTCACACCACTAGTGATATCTTGATCATAGCTTAGAACTGAGTTTGTATATCATTATTGACAGGATACCGGACATCTATAGCTTCGTACTAGTATTCTTGCTTTGCTCGAGGCAAGTACATCTACACATTCATTTACTGTCTTATAATGCTAGAACATGTATTAACCCTGTTAAAATACTGCTTCTGAATAACTGCAAGTTAAATCTTCACATGTTACATTAAATTGGTCCCTACCATGCTTAGGACAGTTATCATATCTTCACATGCTTCTTACTGGTTCTCAGCACATGTTTCACTATGCTTTATACGGCTCTGAGTATTCACATGTTTTGTACTGCTCCCAGTACCTGCCATGCTTATACTGCTCCTAGTATTTCTCACATGTTTTACTGTTCTCGTATCTCTCACATGTTAGAATATGGGTTATGGGGAAACTAGTAGTTGAGTACGTGATCATGCCCCCTTATACGTATCGAGCAAAGTATCATTTTACATGTTACTGCGCCGTAGGCCATTACCCGGCATTTCTGTACGGAGGTACACCTATGCTTGTAGACTTGTACGTATGTACATTTTATTTACATTGTGCCTCAGTACATTGTACACCTATTGACCGATCACGTACCTACTACAGTTTTAAACATTATATATACATCTGTCTATATGACATATGTATCCTTGCCATGATAGATTATGAGTTATACCATGATTCCAGATATGCCATGTTTCCTATGTTACTATGATCCCAGTTGTACCATGAGGCCATGTTTCCAGTATTCCCTGTTTTGTAGACTTATCACACCATGTTTCTTGTTGTACATCTCTTTCATTATTTGTTCAGTACTTTAGTTGTAGAGGTTGTACTTGCTCCCGTCCTGACAGGATAACGTTGTAGGTTCACATTTCGAGGATGAAATGCTATGTGTTACATGTTATGGCACTGCATTGAGGACCTGGCCTTAGCTCCAGTAGAGGCCCCAGCGGGGAACCTTGCTTAGATATCTTTCTCGTGTTTTGGGACTTAGACTTTGGTATGTTCTTATATTTGGTTACTGGACTTTGTCTCCAGTTAGATACTTTGGTTATGTATTATTAAGTCTGTGCTTATGTTACCTTCGCTTATAGATGCTGTGTTGTGATGAACATTTAAATGTGATTATAGAACTGTTAGTAGCTTAGATCATTTATTGTCTATTCTTAGAACAGCTTACTGCGCTTTAACCAAGCGTAGGCTGGACATGGCTCGGCCCGGCCCAACAATTTGGGTAACGGGTCGTGACATGTTTTTTTTGGCGGCCCACGCAGGTCTCGACTTAAGTTGTTTGGTTACGTTATTGTACCAAGCATGCCTGCAATTAGGATCTAGGATAACTTGATAACACTAGGATGACATTTAAGAACACCTAGAGGATTTCTAGGAGTACAACATAGGAGAACTCGTCACAGCATAGGACCGTTAACTGTATTTAGTCTCTTTTTTGTATTTCAGTGGGTCAATTTAGACCAAGTTTGTACCTTTGGGATGACCCCTGAGGATCTCACTCTAATCTCACTCTAATCTTACCTAGAAATCTGTTTCCGCTTAATTCCATTTGCTTTTCTTTAAATTCGTTGTTGAATTTAATTTCTGATTTTGTTGTTAACTTTGATCTTGCATCGTGATAAATTTTGTGGATTGAATTATGATATATCCTGATAAGGTAAACGTCTACTTTAGTTATGGAGTTTAGAATTTATCGCAGCCATATTAGCTGGTATGACAAAAACATAGAGCCTGATTTCGGATATATTATCCTATTCATATAATTTAGATTTTCTCGCAGCCATACCGGTTGGCGTGGCGAGGATTCTAGATAATATGATTTTAGGGAGTATACCTTAGTTATGACTCTATCGTTTATTGCATCTAGGCTTACTGGTGTGGCGAAAATTCTGGCGACATGATTTCAGGAAGACGTATATGGTTATCAGATCATATCTCAGCTTGGTTCACTTCGTTATGATCGATTGAGCAAGAATAAGTTCTTATCATTATTCTTCCCCGTCTTGATTAACTCTGTCATATCTACATCTACAACTAGGATTATAGGCTCTCTAGGACTCTCCAACATGATTGCTTTCATGTTACTTTTGGACATAATTATTTTTGTGTTCCATCTTTCCTATGACTTGACTAAACTCTTCTTCGTTAACCTCTTGGGTAATTCTTTCCGTTATAAATCTCGTTGTCTTTGTACCATTCTTGGAGATATTCCAATAAACTTTTTCGGCTTGCTTGACCTTTAACTTGTTTGGACACTGTTATGGATTGCTTGACCCAGTCTTAGGCCTTGTTACCTTATATTTGATAAGCGACCGAAATAGCCAAACCTTGTTGACTGATCCTGTAGTATAACTATAAATGTATTGTGTGTTTGTGATAAGTACTTTTCCTAGGGATTGGTTAGATTAAGCTTATAGGACAAGTATAAGCGACTGACTGTAGTAGACTTGGAACGATTGTATTGGTATTATGACTCGATGATAGGGTATCTAAGATGGATAAATGAGATATTATATTGTTATGACTATGAATCGAGGATTAGAATCTTGTATTTAGCAGTTTGAGGATTTAGCATTTGTAGAATTTTGGGTGGATTATCTATAGCTAATTACATGTGATTAGAGGGTAGATCGATATGTGGAATGATATAGAATAAGTTAGAATGAGATATAATATTGTGTACGAGATTGAAAATATATCAGTTAAAAAGACATGGAACAAGACAAAGACATATGTACATTGATAATTAATAAATCGGGAGTTTGAAATCGAGGATTTATATTCGGAGGACTTGTTGGGTAAAAAGAAGAAGGCTCTACGCCAAGAATAAATATTGAACGTATGATTTCAAGGAGAAACTGTAGGAAAGGATTGACGACAAATGATGCTAAGGAACTGTGGATTGATAGAATATGGATACTTAGGATACGATAAGGAAATCAAGTATTTTATGATTGAGGTTGAAAATACGGTTGATGAGTAAGCATTTTAGGCTTATAGACATGTCCAGAGAATGACCTATATTTTAGGGAATACATAAATGTTTCATGTTAGTATGGAAGATTCTAAAGGAAGTATGACGAAGTTATGATAGAAGGACTTAGTTGAACCGGAACCAAAAAGATTGTAGGAGAAACAAAAGAGATGATTTCAAGGATAGCAGATTGAGTATCGTAGCCATAGCAGCTACATATTATAGTTTGACTGGTTGGATGATTTTTAATTTCGAGGACGAAATTTTTGTAAGGTGGGTAGGATGTAAGCCCCCTGAATTTCAGGGCTGTTTTAAATTTTTCTAAATGAATTATTATCGATAAATATTTTATTTATTTAAATTGTTTTCATCATTAATGTACCTTTCCATGATTTTGACTTCTGGAGCGTCAGGGATTTCAATCTCTGTAAACTCTCTTCATGGGTTTTGAAGTAGGTAAGATTATCTTCCTGTTGATATATCGTGTCCCACTTGAACTTGTTCCCTTGTGCTCTTTTTGTATCGCGCAAGTTCGGGTCAACTTAGACCAATTAATCGTTGAATATTATTCCCACTTTTATTTTTGATCGTCGTTTACACGTTGTCGTTGCTTTTAATTTAAGAGCACCAGATCAGCCATTTTCTCGAAACCAACTTCTCATGAATGATCTACTCGAGACGCTCTCCACCCATGACCTACGTGTCCCACTCAGACACTTCATTTTGTGCTCCATTTCCTTCGCACAACTTCCGGGTCAATTTAGGCCGATTTATTTTCTGTCGTAAAACCTGATTTAATTTCCAATTTAATTTCGGGACCCGACATCGATCCAACCTAGTCGACCCAAAGTACGGACCTGGCCCACATGAAGCCTACTCCCCGCCTGCAACTTGTGTCCCATTTATTGGAGTCCCCGTATGTTATTTATTTGCCCATGATTATAAATACCCTATTTAATTCAATTATTGCCCCATGTCCTATTTTGGCCCGACCCGACTCGACCGAACCCGAACCCCAGTTCCACGTTGTCCTCTCATGACTGTCCTAGTACCCCACATAATTTTCCTATTTTTTTCCTATTTTAAAATTATCTATTTCTCTCTCTCCATATGTATATATACACATATATATATATACATATATATATATATATATAATCTCTCTCTCATCCTCACCTCTCTCTCCTAACATCCCCATATACCAGCTCACACCCCCCCCCTGTGGACCGACCTCCTATTCCCCCTCTCTCATTCAAAAATATCTCTCTCTATTTCTCACTCACTCACTCTTTCTATATATATATATATTAATATATATATACAACTCACTCTCTCTCTCTCTCTCTCTCACTTTATACAAACACACACACCACAACCCATCCCATCTCTTTACAGCACCCCCCCCCCCTTCTTGTGGCCGACTTCCCTTCTTCTCTCTCTCTATAATATCTCACTCTCTCTCTCACTTTATATATACACATACACACACAAATACTAATCTCTCTCTCTCCCACTCTCCTATAAACCACACACACACAGAGCACCTCACATCACTCCACCCTCACGGCCACCCCCGCCGTGCTCGGCGTCGCCGGCCACCGCCACCCTGGCCATGCGCCACCTCCCTCTTCTCCTCCTCCTCTTCCTCTACCAACTTCCCATCACCCTCACCATCATCTTCGCACCACCGCCACCACCTCCAAAAGCCGCCGCCATCGCCGTGCCCGGCGTAACGCCGCCGTCGCCTGGCCGACCGGCCGCGCTGCCACAGCAGTGGCAGCTTGCACCAGCAGCAGTTGCTGCATGCGCATGCAGGCGCGCACGCGCGCGCGCGCGCGGGCCGCCGTCGTGCACCGCCGCGCCGCCGCGTGGGCCGCCGTGGCTCACCGTGGGTGCGCCCCACTCCGGCGAGTTCTCCCCTGACGGCCACCGTCCTCCGGGACGCGCCGTCGAGGCGATTCGTGCGTTTTGCGCGACGTCCCGTCGTGACGAGCTCGGGAACGAGACTGAAATGGCGCTCCGTCGCAGCAACTTTGCGCGTGTTTTCTGGGAGATCCAACCGTTGGATCGGCGAACATTTTGCTCCGTCGCAATCTCGGTATATCCCTCTTCATCCCTGTCAAATTTCACCCGTTAATTATGTCGTTTGATACCTCAAAACTGGCCACCAAGTTGACGTTTTAAATTGAACTGTTTTTGGACAGTTTCGTGGAGCCGACTTCGTCAGCTCGTAACTTCGCCGTCGCAGTTCCGTTTTGCGCACCGTCAGTTCCGGTGCACAGCTGGTATAACCATCTTCCTGCCTCCTTTAGATTTCGTTTCATTTTAAGCACGTTTGGTTGGTCGAATTCGACGCCAAAGTTGGCCGTCCGAATTCTTTAAATCGCACTTGTTAAATTCCATTTTTGAACCCGGGACTCCGGATTCGATTTCTGACACCACCAGTAGACTCGTGGCGTCGTTCTGGCATGTTTTCATATAAAGTTTGCCTGATTTGGAGAACGTGGGCCCTGACACGCATTTCGGTGCAAAGCGGGTCCCACTTTCTGAGTCAACGAGACTTTTTGACGCCGGCTCATCGGAATCCTATTCCGGACATACCGTTGGGTTCGTATCATCATTCTGGATTCGTGGACATATAATTTGCTAGGTTTTGTAGACTTCTTTTCCGACACGCTTTTCGGTGCAAAGTGTGTCCAACGGCGGACATCATTTTGACCCGAAATTACCGTTTTGCCCCTGTGTCCAAATTGGACTTTTGGACAGGCTATCCTAGCTGATTTGACTATTCTGGACACGTTGGTGATATTTATTTTATCGTCCGACAACATCTGTAGATTTTGATTATGTATTATCCTTAATTTATAATTAATTATTTTTCTAGATATTGTTACTTTCTGGTTTTGAATTTTTACATATATTTTAATTACTGTAAAAAGCTTGGAAAAATGGTATTTAAATATTATGTTAATTTAGATAATTTATTATAATTTTTCTAGCATTTAATAAGAACTTTTGGTATTTTATAAAAATAGGAAAACAGAACTTATTTTCGGTATATTTATGTTTGCTAATTTTTAATAAATATTTATGAAGGTTTATAAATTCCAGAAAAATTAGTATAAATTTCTATAATTAACAAGGATTATTTTGGTACTTTATTTTATATATATTTAAGCTTTTTGTCTATCTCTAAAATTGTTGGAACTTAGTGTACAGTTTGATTTATTTATTGAGTAATTACGACTTGCAACTTTTTGTGTTGTTTTGTGTTTTAGTCGTATTGGACCTCACCCTGCACTAGTGTAAAGACCCTAGAGAGTTAGTTTGTGTATAGTGGCACTTCACATTAGACTTTTATGCTATGTCCCCACTTGGCTAGTATCCAGTTAGGAGTCGTGTCACACCACTAGTGATATCTTGATCATAGCTTAGAACTGAGTTTGTATATCATTATTGACAGGATACCGGACATCTATAGCTTCGTACTAGTATTCTTGCTTTGCTCGAGGCAAGTACATCTACACACTCATTTACTGTCTTATAATGCTAGAACATGTATTAACCCTGTTAAAATACTGCTTCTGAATAACTGCAAGTTAAATCTTCACATGTTACATTAAATTGGTCCCTACCATGCTTAGGACAGTTATCATATCTTCACATGCTTCTTACTGGTTCTCAGCACATGTTTCACTATGCTTTATACGGCTCTGAGTATTCACATGTTTTGTACTGCTCCCAGTACCTGCCATGCTTATACTGCTCCTAGTATTTCTCACATGTTTTACTGTTCTCGTATCTCTCACATGTTAGAATATGGGTTATGGGGAAACTAGTAGTTGAGTACGTGATCATGCCCCCTTATACGTATCGAGCAAAGTATCATTTTACATGTTACTGCGCCGTAGGCCATTACCCGGCATTTCTGTACGGAGGTACACCTATGCTTGTAGACTTGTACGTATGTACATTTTATTTACATTGTGCCTCAGTACATTGTACACCTATTGACCGATCACGTACCTACTACAGTTTTAAACATTATATATACATCTGTCTATATGACATATGTATCCTTGCCATGATAGATTATGAGTTATACCATGATTCCAGATATGCCATGTTTCCTATGTTACTATGATCCCAGTTGTACCATGAGGCCATGTTTCCAGTATTCCCTGTTTTGTAGACTTATCACACCATGTTTCTTGTTGTACATCTCTTTCATTATTTGTTCAGTACTTTAGTTGTAGAGGTTGTACTTGCTCCCGTCCTGACAGGATAACGTTGTAGGTTCACATTTCGAGGATGAAATGCTATGTGTTACATGTTATGGCACTGCATTGAGGACCTGGCCTTAGCTCCAGTAGAGGCCCCAGCGGGGAACCTTGCTTAGATATCTTTCTCGTGTTTTGGGACTTAGACTTTGGTATGTTCTTATATTTGGTTACTGGACTTTGTCTCCAGTTAGATACTTTGGTTATGTATTATTAAGTCTGTGCTTATGTTACCTTCGCTTATAGATGCTGTGTTGTGATGAACATTTAAATGTGATTATAGAACTGTTAGTAGCTTAGATCATTTATTGTCTATTCTTAGAACAGCTTACTGCGCTTTAACCAAGCGTAGGCTGGACATGGCTCGGCCCGGCCCAACAATTTGGGTAACGGGTCGTGACACTTTTATACTCCCCTTACCCTTTTTCAATGAAGTTTTATTTTTTAATATATATAAGATCATATCTACGCTAGGGTTTCCTCCTGATGGAGGTCAATTAGTCGGCAGGAACCTAGCCGGAGCACAACGAGAAGGGTAAGGAGGACGAAGCCTAACAGAGGATGAGATAGGCAGCAAATCGGCGGGGGGATGGACTACGGTGGAACACTGTCGACGGGGCCGAACCACGGCACAACAGGAATGTTTGCCATTGATTGTAAAAGTACAGAACAATTATCGGAGGACTGAACTTAGACTCACAATACAAACTCGCTTGTACAAAGAAAGCCTAGGGACAAAAACCTAGGTACAGCAATCTAAGTACAATTATTTATTTTAGATTCTGGAGGGTAACGATAGAGGCTCGGGAAGGCGACGGCAGCCCTGCCTTACTCCTTAGACGATCGGTATGCAGCCTTGGCTCCTTGTGAAAAGATGGTTGGCGTTAACGAAGAAGTGCTCTTTTTGCTCCTCTGTTGCTCTCCTGGCTTCTCTCTCTCTCTCTCTCTCTCTGTGTATTCTCTCTCTGACTCTGTATATTTTTATTCTTTTTGTTGTCGGTCGTTGTGCAAAGAATGATGCTGGCTATCTATAAGAGTGGGGTATGATCATTAGGGTTTGCTAATGATCATTTGTTTGGAATGTCGGTGCTCCATCAATCTATCTGAACCCTTGCTCCTGATTACAATGAATCTCGGCCATTAATGAGGATAGCACCGAATCTTGTAAGCAATTAATGCTGATTGCTTTAAATCTTCATGATTGATTATACCAATGCCCGATTGCTCGCCACGTGTCCCATTGGCTTGATGATAAATGATATGCCCTGATCTTAGTAATTATGACGATGATGTCAAATATACTTGTTGGGATTCGGTTAGATCCTTGATTGATTCGATGCCACGTGTTTTAATTGTGGGTCCTGCCAGAGCCGCATGGGATAGGCAAGACTTGAACCGCAGGAAGATAATCTTCATGATCCGTATGGGACAGTGCTTCGTCGAACCGCAGGGAACGAACTCTCAATGAGCCGCATATGCATAGTCTTTGTGAGCCGCATGAGCTAGCGTTGTATTGAGCCGCAGGGGCTGAGCTCTCAGTGGGCCGCATATGGTTGATTTCTGCTAGTCATGTAGGGTGACTTCTCAGTGAGCCGCATGAAGCTGTTCTCTCTTTAAGTCGCATGAGATTTGCCACGTGGCAACCTAGGATTTCTGACGGATTGGGTCAGAGATCTTCTTCTTTTCCCGAAGCGTCTGTCATTATTGCAGAGCCATTATGACACTTTATGCCAGAGCCGCCACAATCGTCAAATCGTGTCAGAGCATTAAATGAGGCCACTATTCAAAGGGCCAACTGTAGGGAAGGATCTCAGGGGGACACGTGGCATGGATCGAGCCGCATATTCCTGCTGAACCGCATACACTCTCGAGCCGCATGAGACAGAGAGTCTTCCTTTGAACTGTATAAAACAGCTCCCATATGAGCCGCATGGGCTTCGTAACCGGAGCCGCATGGACCATTATTCTAATATTTTCCATGCTTCTACAGGACCCCCTTCAAAGTTTTCAATTTGCAAAATTGAAACACTTTGAATAAGAAGCATGGTCCCGTTCATGCCGAATAAGTATCCCAGCCGCATAGATTCATCTGTCCGCATAGGCTCTTTGCCACGTGTCCTGACTACGTGTGCAAATCTTTATTAAATGCTCTTGATTTGTTTTCGAATTAACGCCGTCTTTTGGGGGAGGATCCCAAAGTCTTTATTCTTTTGATTGTCCAGTTTGCCTCGACAGCCGAAGGGTCGATCACGTCGTACGAGGCGTCGGTTCATAGTCCTTCTATCTATAAATATGCGTATGTTCGATTGGATTTTTTTAGACTTTTTCGTCTTTGTCTCCTTCCTTCATCTGACCAACCGAAATGGCTCCTAGGATTTCCAAAGTTGTGAAGAAGGCCGCGGCGAAGAAAAAGAAATCAGCTTCGTCTTCGACTGTCGTTTCCCCTGTCCGCCTTGACGTTCACGTCGCCATCGAAGGTAACAACTGTGTAGAAGATAGGGTCTGCTCTACTGCCTACTTTGTGTACAAAACCACGTGGTTCGCATACATGTCCTCTGATCGTGCCGCATGGGATGTACCCCATGTCTGAGCTGCATACAAGTTCAACTTACGTAGTCTGCATATATATCCTGTGGCCGAGCCGTATGGAGTATGCTCCATGCGAGTTACGGGGTCCGCCTACATATCTCATGATCAAGTCGCATGGGGTATGCTTTATGTAGGAGCCGCATGTGAGTTCAACTTACGTGGTCCGCATATACGTCCCATGACTTGAATCCGCGTGAGGTTTTCCCCATGTTCGACCCGTATGCGAGTAGCCTTCAACGAGCCGCATGACTCTTTAGAATATCTTTTACTTTATTTTGTTGTTTTGTTCTTGCAGTCTCTCCGCTGGACGCTGAGGTTGCAGTGACAGAAGAGCCGCCGCCTTCTGCCATCGACCAGGGGTCTTCCTTTATGACAGAGACGAAGAAGGAGGAACCGTCGTCTGCGCAGGATGGTCTCTCTCCAAATGTCGAGGCGGTTGGGGGTGGTAGCTCTGGGAATTCTGATGCTCCTATTCTGGACGAGGATCTCCTTCAACTGCATCCCTCGTATGTGAAGTGGTTGAGGGAGTGGTATATGCGTTTCTGTAACTAGGTTTTAGGGATTCCTTGTATGTTTCTGTCTGTTTAGCTGTGGTTTGTGTTTTCCCTTTTCGTCTGAAGAAGTAATGAAGAATTTTCTTTGGTTTCTGTTTGTTAATTGTGTGAATGTAGCTGGACATTCCAATGAATGGAATGTACTTGCTTCCCGCTTTTCTTGTAATGGTTACCTTTGGTTCTGTGTGAACTTTGTATCCCTAGTGTAGATTATGACTGGGTATTTATTCTGAAAGAGTGGGGTTATATCAAATCTGGGGACTTTATTCCCCCAGTGGAATCTTTGCTCATCTGGGCGACGTAGTTGACTTCAGAGTCAATGTGTCGAACTAGTCAGTGGTTTGAGCGGTCGACTGCCTCGCTGACGGACTATTTCTTGACGTTGTGTGCCTCTGAACCATAGTTGTTCCTCTGTCTTGTCTTGCTTGTTTTCTCTTTATTTCTATCTTGTAGCAGCGATATAATCCCGGAGGATGTGAAACTTTAAAAATGGATATGTTTCGTCTCATCTTTTCTTTCTTTGTACTTGGGTGTTTTGTGGAACTGGACTTGCTGGGGGATTATTTGTGGACCTGTTATCCTAGGCGTACCTTGGTTTTAAGTACGGATAACAAGTTTGGACAGGATGTTCGGAACAGCCGTGGCAAAGTGGTCATGGATGTTCTCGGTGCTTAACAAAAAAAAGGAATGCCGTAGAGCAGCTGGGCTCCCGGGGCATGGTGGGGTAGTGGATTTATGCTAAGAAGCTTAGCAAAGGAACATTTGTGGACCTATTATTCTTGGCGTACCCTGGTTCGGGATACAGATAATAGGGTGAAAGGAAAACCAACATATTTGCTCAGAGGTCATGAGGACATGGCAAGCATGAGGGTTTTACCGTGGAACCTTCCTGCTCAGAGGTAGTGAGGACATGGCAGGAGAGGTTTTACGGGAGATTTTCGTGGTCAACAGCGGACATTTATGGACCTATTATCCTTGTCGTACTCCGGTTGTGGGTACAGATAATAGGTCGAAAGGAGACCGACGAACTTGCTCAGAGGTAATGTGGACATGGCAAGCATGAAGGGTTCTTCGACGGAGCCTTCCCACTCAGAGGTAATGATGACATGGCAGGAGTGGGCTCAATGAAGAGGGAGTACATAGAACGACTCAGAGGTAGGAGAACGTGGAGGTTCTATGTGAGGGGCGGTTTGTTTTTTTGGTGGAAGTGAAAACGATTAAGAGGTAATGAGGACATGTCCGTTTTCGAAAATTTGTGGATCGATTACCCTTTTTGTGCACTGGGAGTGCGGGTATTGGATCATGAGGGAGGATCTCTTCCAGGAAGAAAGTTCAGAGGTATAATCATACGTGACTTACTATCTGAAAGAGTGACCGAAATGTGAGTTCAGAGGCACCAGGGGGTACATAACTCGGTAAATTAACATATTGAGAAAGTGGGAGTCCAGCGGCACCAGCGGGTACATGACTCGATAATCTAAAAGGGATATAGGGGTGAGTTCAGGGGCACCAGCAGGTACATGACTCGATGATCTTGAAATATTGTTGGTGTGAGTTCAGTGGTACCAGCCGGTACATGACTCGATAATCTGAAGTGCTGAGGGTGTGAGTTCAGTGGTACCAGCGGGTACATGACTCGACGACCTTGTAGCGAATGTCGTTTAGACATAATATTTCTTCAGGAACTTGTCGTTGACGGGCAGCATGAGCAAGTCTCCGTTTTGCTTTGCAAGGCGGTAAGCACCGTTGGAGAATACCGTCTCAATGATAAATGGGCCCTCCCACTTTGGCTGGAATTTGCCGGTGGTCATGTGAGTCATGACCATTGGCCTCCGGACTGCCAAGACGAAATCGCCTACCTGGAATGTTCTGATTTTGACCTTCTTGTTGAAGGCTCCTGAGATGCGTGCTTGGTATAGCTCGATCCTTTGCTGAGCTAGGAGGCGCTTTTCATCTAAGGCCTCTAACTCTTGCAGTCGACGTCGGTAGTTATTATCGGTTGTAAATTGGTGTGTGAGGGCGACACGTAGTGAGGGGATCTGTGTCTCCAAGGGGAGGACTGCCTCACTTCCCTATACCAGGGAGAATGGTGTATTTCCGGTGGCTGTTCGGACCGTGGTGCGATAAGCCCATAAGCACTCGCCGATCTTGTCGTTCCAGTCACATTTGTAGGAGGAGACAAACTTCTTGAGAGGTTTGATAATTGTTTTGTTAAACGCCTCTGCTAACCCATTTGCTGCCGGGTTGTACGGCGTCGAGGCGATATTCTGAATACGGTGCTTATCGTAAAACCGATAGAACGCGTGGCTTGTAAACTGTGGACCATTATCATGGATGATCCTTCGGGGCAGTCCAAAGCGGTAGATGACGTGGTGTTTAAGGAAGCTGATCACGTTTGAAGTCTTGACTTCTGCGAGTGGGACAGCTTCCGCCCATTTAGAGAAGTAATCAGTGATCGCAAGTATGAAGCGATGTCCTCGGGAGGAAGGTGGGGTGAATGGACCAATGATATCCATTCCCCATGCTTCGAATGGCCAGGACGCCATTGTCGGATGTAAAAATTCGGAGGGTCGGTGGATGAAGTCCGCGTGGACTTGGCAAGCTTTGCACTTTCTAGCATAATCTATTACGTTTGCCACTATTGTGGGCCAATAGTAGCCCATTCGGCGAAGGCGGTCTTGCAGTTTCGGACCGGGCTGGTGGGCCCTGCAAACACCATCATGGGCTTCTCGTACGGCTTCTTTGGCTTCTGCGTTTGACAGACACCGAAGCAGTAATCCATCATAGGAGCGGCGATACAGCATTTTCGTCTCTGTATCGTAGAAGAATCTGAGGGAACGTCTTCTGATGGAAGTAGCTTCCCTTGGGTTCTCAGACAGGATGTCGTAGACGACGAAGTCGATGAATGGTTATCTCCAATCTAGGGCATCATCGATCGTCTGTGCGGAATAACTTGCGACAAATTGCACATTGTTTTTGGGACAGACCAGTTCATGGCCTATCACTTCCACTGATTGCCGATCATAATTCGAAACTGCTAGGGAAGCGGCGAGACCAGCTAGGGCATCGGCTTCAATATTTCGGAGTCTGGGGACGTGCTCGATAAAGAACCCCTCAAATGCCGAGATGATATTAATCGCTATTTGATGATAAGGGATCATGTCTTCATGGCAGACCTCATACGAACCCCGAATCTGATTGACGATTAGTTGGGAATCGCCGTATGCTTCAAAGTATTCTACCCCCAGCTCCCTTGCAAGTTGGAGGCCAATGACCAGAGCGTTGTACTCGGCCACATTGTTAGAACAGGATTCGGTGAGGGAATAAGCGCGGTTAATCACCAATCCAGAAGGAGCGATTAGTACTACTCCGACTCCGACGACTATATTGCCTTTAGGTCCGGTCCTCGAAGCGCCGTCGAAGAACATTCACCATATATTTTCGTGGGAGGTTGTATGCGAGTCGACGACCTCATCTGGTATCTCTTCGTATATCCTGGAGGACTCCGAGCCTGGGTGGGCTGCCAAGAAATCTGCCAGGGCTTGACCTTTGACTGCCTTTTGGGGGACGAAGATCATATGATAAGGGGACAGCAGTATTGCCCATGTAGCGAGGCGAGAGCTGAGTGCCCCTGGTTTAGTCATGAGGACCCTGAGAGGGTTAACTCGTGAGATCACATGTATCGTTTGTCCGATGACATAGTGCCGTATTTTCTGAATGGCGAACACCAGAGCGAGGCATTCCTTCTCCACAGCGGTGTATCGGTGCTCTGGTCCAATCATCATTCGGCTGAGGTAATATATGGCCTGTTCATGGCCTGCATCGTTATTCTGTGCCAACAGAGCACCGAGGGATTGTTCCATTGCTCGTACATAGAACAGAAATGGTTTTCTAGGGACTGGAGCTACCAAGACCGGAGGATTTGATAGATATTCTTTGATGCTATCGAAAGCACGCTGGCATTCTTCGTCCCATACGAATGAGACTCCTTTCTTCATGAGGTGCATAAATGGCCGGCATCGCCCGGAGAGATTGGAAATGAACCTTCTGATGTAAGCTAGCCTTCCCTGAAGGCCTCTGAGTTCGCGGAGATTTCTCGGGGGACCCATCTCCATGATTGCTTTTGTCTTCTCGGGGTCTACATGGATACCCTTTGCAGTGATGATGAAGCCTAAGAACTTCCTGCTAGATACGCCCAGGAAGGACTTCGTAGGGTTCATCTTCAAATTGTGCGTCCGTATTAGGTCGAATACCGTCCTTAGATCCTGCAGATGGTCTCCTTTGCTACGGCTCTTGATGGCTATATCATCAACATAGCACTCCACTGTCTTGCGTAAGTGGTCTCTGAAGATGATGCTCATAGCTCTTTGATATGTGGCGCCAGCATTCTTTAAACCGAAAGGCATGACTGTGTAGCAGTACGTGCCAATCGGTGTTCAGAATGATGTATGTTTTTCGTCGTCGGAAGACATCTTGATTTGGTTGTATCCCGAGAAGCCATCCATGAATGACATGCGCTCAAAGCCGCAGGTATTGTCGATCATGATGTCTGTGATAGGAAGGAGGAATTCATCTTTGGGGCATGCCTCGTTCAGATTACGGAAGTCGATGCAGATTCGAATTTTCCCATTCTTCTTGAGGACAGGTACTATATTGGCAACCCAATCGGGATGTTGCTCCTCACGAATGAAGCCACTGGCTATTAGTTTGTTGACTTCAGCTTCGATCGCGTCCATGATGCTTGGGCGGAAGCGTCGCTGTTGTTGTTTGACTGGCTTCGCATCTGGCCGAATATTGAGTTTATGAAGAGCGATGTCAGGATTTAACCCTGGCATGTCTTCATAGCTCCAGGCGAACATATCAATGTACTCCCTGACAAGTTCTAACAGCGACTCCCGTTCTTCATTGGTTAGGCTTTCACTGATGAAGATCGGTTTTAGAGAAGATTCGCTGCCGAGATCCACTTGTATGACCTTATCTTCAGTAGGAGGTTCTCTCAGTTCGAATCGCTTTTCCTATTGCGCGTCTAATTGTTGGGCCCATGGCTCTAGCTCGAGGATTTCGGAGATGTCTTCGTCTTCCTCGTAAGCGTCGGCGAACGTCATGTTGACTGACATGACTTGTCTGAACACATCTCCGATGTTGGTATCTGAGTCGGAAGTTGGCGATCCGGTTGAATGTGACTGCCAGTCGCATTCTTCATCTGAACTTTCCGGGGTCGTAGTAGACGTTACATACCCTAACCCGCATCGAGTTTTGTTATAGTAGTTCCATGGTTTGCCCGCCGGGGATGGCGGCTTCAAAGGTAATCGTCGTCCAGTGTCATAGTTCAATACTGGCGTAGTCTCTAGATCATACCCCTGTTTTTGCATGAGATATTTGGATCAAGGGCTATCGAGATACAGAGGCAGTCTTCCGGCATCTGACCCGAGGTCGTCTTCTTCTATGGTACGGGGATGAGGGTTGTTCGTCCGGCCGAAGATGACTGGATGATCCCCTCCCTTGTGTATTCGGTAGGCGTCTTCTACTGGAGTAAGCTGGATTGCGGTGTACACATTTGTCACCTGTGTGTGTAGGTGAGCGCCTATGTCGTGTTCCATAGCATACATCGTACATAGCTTATTGAGCTCGATGTAGTTCAAAGATAACCCTTTATTTATGAAATAAGGTATCTTTTCTAGGGGGATTACATCATCGGCGGAGGGGACATCAGTGTGGGCAGCCACATACTTGGCTAGCTCCGGTTCCTCTTCGGCTACCTCCTGTGTGAACGAAGACTGAGAGGACGACCTAGGAAGCTTGATCGTCAGTGGTCCAGTTGATGGAGCACAGCACGGAGTCGTTGGCAGGCTGGCGACCCCCAGTTTGGCATTCGATGTAGAGCGAAGAGTGGCTGGTTCGCTGGAAGTGTCAGACCTTGCATCGAGGCGACAACCTTTCTTAGGAAGGCATATTATCAATGGCCTGTCCGAGGGGTTGAGCTTCCCTGTTTGTGGTTGACTGACTCTTGGTAACCTGATTGTTAGTGGCTCCGTTGTGGGTCTCGACACTTGGCTGGATCTAGGCAGCCGGATTATCATCTGCTCCTCTTGCGCCGAGAGGCTGATCGCGTCCTTCCGTAGAGTGGCGGTGAGGGGTGCGGACTTGCCCGATTTACGAGCTTGGAGGTGGATCGTCAGGGGTCCTTCTGATCCCGTGGTTGTCTCGGTATGAGCTTGTGCGTCTCCTTCATCCAGGTGCCTTTTCGACTTTTTGTATAAACAGGAGTCCGAGTAGTAAGATTCGACCCCTTTGAAGGGATCGATGTCAGCAAACTCTGTCTTCACGAAGCCGTGTTTGTCGACATATTTGAAGCACTGGTGTAGCGTGGAAGGCACGATCATATAATCGTGTATCCATAGGCGCCCCAAGAGGATGTTGTAAGAAGTGTCTGTATCTATGACGTAGCAGGTGACCTCGGATTGGAGATCGCCAATCTGACACTTCAGACGAATCTTCCCGATAGGGTAGCTCCTGCCCGAATTGAAACCGCTGATGGCGGTGCTTGTAGGTGTTAGGCAATGCATTGGGATGCGAAGATGATGTAGCAGACCTTTCGGGATGATGCTTTTGGAAGAGCCAGGATCAATGTGCATCCGATCTACCTTCACGTCGCCGATGTATCCCGTGTAGTATAGCGGGCGATCATGTAGGTTGGTTTTGATGAGCATGTCCTGCGGAGTGAAGATGATGTTCGGCATTGCTCCCGTACAGGCACTATCTTGGAGATCTATGGTTGAGTCCTCCCCAGTGAGGTTAGATTGAGCGAGATAGGCATCGGCATTTTGGAGTGCTTCGCTCAATGCAATACGAACATCTTTGGAGAGCCTCAGGAGTTCATATAATGACAATTTGGCCGGAGTGTTAGCCAATTGTGCTATGATGTCAAAGTTGTAGGGCCTCTCTAGCCCTTGGGCTGCGTCCTTTCGAAGAGATTTGTCGAAGCGAGTCTCCTTCGACCTAGGCTTGTCGGTCGTCGAAGGCTGAGCCGGTCCCAGAGCATCAGTTGCAGTGGGTTGATGATTTTCAGCTGGACTATCAACCACAGGTTGGGATTGCGCTCCGGACCGCGTGACGACGGCTGTAGCTTCCTCGTTGTCTGCTAAAATTGTGCGGTAGGTCTTGATTTTTCCACTCTTTTTGTTGGTGGGAGATGGTGTGGGCCGAGTTACTTCTGACACCAAGTCTGGATGGACCCACATGACCTCTCCTCTTGAGATGGTAAGAGGTACTAGACCAGCAGCTTGTTCTCGGGGCGGAGGAAGATTGGTAATCTCCATTGTCGTGAGAGGGACGGGAATTACCCCGTCTTGGGTCTCCGTTGGAGGGAAGTTGCCGAATTGTACGGACACCATATTGGCTGCTACGGTTACCTCTTCGAAGTCGATGGCCAGAGCGTTCGAATCGATGAGACTTTGGATGTACCGTTTTAGTTGGTAGCAGTCATGTGTAGCGTGGTGTACATAACGATGGTAATGGCAGAACTTCGGGTTCTCCAAATCAGTCGGCCGAGGCTCCCGTCTTGGTGGAGGAAGCTGAATTCTACCTCCTTGTATAAGCATGTCTAAGATAGGCTTGACGTGGCCGTCTTCGAAAGAGTAAGTGATCTGAGGCCATTGCTTGTCTGCTGGCTGTGGCTCGGGCTTCTGGGCCGTGTCGGCCACCATAGCCTATTTTTCCTTGCTGTCCCGATTGTTGGAGGGATTACCCCCATTATCGTTGTTGAGACGCTTGCCCTTGTTTTCCCCTTCTGAGATGTGCAACCCCAGTTGGCGGGCCTTCTTCGGTCGTTCTTCAGCGCTTGTGGCGCTGATGATGAATGCCTTCCAATCTTTGAATTGACTCTCGGCCATCCAGAGACTGATCGTTGGAAGCAGTCTCTTTTGGCAGATTTCGATCAAAGAAGAATCCGGATTCCCGGAAGGCAGCTTCATGGCGGTCTGGCGGAACCGCTTGATGTAGTTTCTTGTTAGCTCCTTCTCCCCTTGGACGACGTCCATGAGAGTGGACATAGTGACGTCTTGTCCTACTTCATAGAACCGTTCCAAGAACATGCGCTTGAAGCCGGCGAAGGAATGGATGCAGTTGTCCGGTAGATTACGGTACCAATCAAAGGCGACTCCTTCCAATGCTCCAATGAATAACCGTGTGAGGATCGCATCCTCATGGGGCAGATGGTCGGTGGTGACCTCAAAGTAAGTGATGTACCGACTTGCTGAAGTTTTGCCATCATATGGGTTGATGTTGAACGGCTTATATCTTGGTGGGAATGGAACATCCCTCCACTCAGCAGGGTATGGTTGCCGTATTCTGAGATATTGAGCATTTTTTCGGGCATGAAACATGGTACGGAGCTCCTGAACCTCTCTTCTTACTTTTCGGGTCTCATTTGTCGCGACGGGGGCTGTTATTTCGGGAGGATTATTGCCCGGTTTTGGTGCCGCTGAGTTCGAATCTACATTGACCGCGGGGCCCGTGTTTGTTTGACCAGGCGCTCCTCCTTGTAGACCAGGCGCTCCTCCTTGTAAAGCAAGTAATATGGCTTCGAGACTGTCAATGCGCTGGCGATCGCTGGAACCACCTTGATCGCTGTCCGCCATAAACACCGTTCTTACGTGAGGAGTGACGGAAGGAACGGTGGAGGATGTGCCCTCTGAGTCGTACCCATGCACCGAGAAGTCATCGGGATAGGTGGGAATGTTCTCTTCGGGCTCGGACTCGGAGGGAACGGTATCCCCAGCTTCAGAGCTTGTCTTGTCTTTAGAGTTACGAATGTCCTCGGGGGCATCAGCGTCCGTTGCTCCTGATGGAAGAGTTGTTTGTGCGGACTCGGTTCCTTGGAACATCGGATTGTTGCGGATGTTCGAAAGAGTGTTACCCCCAGCTCCTTCAACCCCCAGCGATGTGGATGATGAATTTCCAATCGAGATAAATTTTGTCTTTGAACGGGTGTGTTGGAATACACCAGTGGAGGGCAACCGTTTAGACGACAGTTTCTTAGTTGTAATGGTTGATATCTTCGGACTGGAGACGCTCGTTTTCTTCCTCCTCTCTTCGGCAGGAACTTTTTGAGCAGAATTGCAGGAGACAACAGGAGGTGCCTCATCTTCTGAGTTCGGGTGCTGTAGCCTTTGGAAGGAGGATGGCCGAGCTTCCGTCATTGTCGCGTTGTTGCAGCAGCAATTGACGATGATTTGGATGCAGCGATGTCCAAGCGAGGACTCTTTGCACACCGACACTCCTTCTCTTTCCTTGCGTTTGTGGAGGATCGTCTTCCGCAGGTCAGAGGAACCACTCTGTCTGTTTGCCGCGGGGGGCTGGACTTGAATGGTTGTATACAACTTTCCATCCGAGGCCCGTGTGATAGTCAACCGGACGCTCCGATAGTCAGAGGTTGGGACAGCTGACTGGGCTCGATGAGCCCGTGCTGTCCTAAACTTCCTCCTTCTAGCACTTGTGGGTGCGTAATAGGAGGAGTCCAAGTTAAATGCCACAGAGTCTGGCTTATCATACAGAGTATCATCAGGGTCGGGACCGTATGAGAGACGGTCGAAGACCGATCGAGAGAAGCATGGAACGGACGCTATGCTGCTAGAGTTGGGTACCGTGCAGGCTGTCTGCATGCGGTCATCTTCTGCTGTCGGATGAGTTATCTTTGGGCGGCTAGGAGTCACGACCGTGCAGGCTGGCCGTATGCGGTTGGCAATAGTGGCCGCATGGGTTTTCTTCAAGCGGCTGCCTCCTGTAGCCTCATGTGTTTCATCCATGTGATTGGCGACTGTAGCTGCATAAGCTAGGCGGCTGCCAGATGTGACCGCCTGATTCTTCTTCATGCGGCTAGCGACTGTGGCCGCATGGGCTTTGTCCATGCGGCTAGCGGATGTGGTCGCATGAGCCTTTTTCACTCGGCTAGCACCCCTATACGGCTCAGTTCGCGTAGAGTTCCTCTTTGCCTCTGCAAGTCCAGCATCATAGTATTTTCTTCTGCCGGACTTGGAGACAGCAGAGTTGTCTACGGTCTGAAGTGGGGCCGCAGAAGAGTCCTTCTCACCGTCTTGAGCAACAGAGGGTACACCGTCGGGGGCTTGGGGAGGAGCAAATGATTTTGGCCTCCACTCTCTGCGAGCCTTTGTCATACGAGTGCGCTTCTGGACCGGACCAGCGCTTCCTTCGGAGAGCATCTCTTCAAACGCTTGTTGGTCGAAGCGGACGACCATCTTTTACTACGTGGAGTCAAGTTTGGCTGCATCCGATTGCGTCACCAATTCCTCAGCCGTGGAGAAGTTAGTCCCCAGCAGAGTCGCCATCGTGTTTGCCATTGATTGTAAAAGTACAGAACAATTATCGGAGGACTGAACTTAGACTCACAATACAAACTCGCTTGTACAAAGAAAGCCTAGGGACGAAAACCTAGGTACAGTAATCTAAGTACAATTGTTTATTTTAGATTCTGGAGGGTGACGATAGAGGCTCGGGAAGGCGACGGTAGCCCTGCCTTACTCCTTGGACGATCGGTATGCAGCCTTGTCTCCTTGTAAAAAGATGGTTGGCGTTGACGAAAAAGTGCTCTTTTTGCTCCTCTGTTGCTCTCCTGGCTTCTCTCTCTCTCTCTCTCTCTCTGTGTATTCTCTCTCTGACTCTGTATATTTTTATTCTTTTTGTTGCCGGTCGTTGTGTAAAGAATGATGCTGGCTATTTATAAGAGTGGGGTATGATCATTAGGGTTTGCTAATGATCATTTATTTGGAATGTCGGCGCTCCTTCAATCTATCTGAACCCTTGCTCCTGATTACAATGAATCTCGGCCATTAATAAGGATAGCACCGAATCTTGTGAGCAATTAATGCTGATTGCTTTAAATCTTCATGATTGATTATACCAATGCCCGATTGCTCGCAACGTGTCCCATTGGCTTGATGATAAATGATATGCCCTGATCTTAGTAATTATGACGATGATGTCAAATATACTTGTTGGGATTCGGTTAGATCCTTGATTGATTCGATGCCACGTGTTTTAATTGTGGGTCCTGCCAGAGCCGCATGGGATAGGCAAGACTTGAACTGCAGGGAGATAATCTTCCTGAGCCGCATGGGACAGTGCTTCGTCGAACCGCAGGGAACGAACTCTCAATGAGCCGCATATGCATAGTCTTTGCGAGCCGCATGAGCTAGCATTGTATTGAGCCGCAGGGGCTGAGCTCTCAGTGGGCCGCATATGGTTGATTTCTGCTAGTCATATTGGGTGACTTCTCAGTGAGCCGCATGAAGCTGTTCTCTCTTTAAGCCGTATGAGATTTGCCACGTGGCAACCTAGGATTTCTGACGGATTGGGTCAGAGATCTTCTTCTTTTCCCGAAGCGTCTGTCATTATGGCAGAGCCATTATGACACTTTATGCCAGAGCCGCTACAGTCGTCAAATCGTGTCAGAGCATTAAATGAGGCCACTATTCAAAGGGCCAGCTGTAGGGAAGGATCTCAGGGGGACACGTGGCATGGATCGAGCCGCATATTCCTGCTGAACCGCATACACTCTCGAGCCGCATGAGACAGAGAGTCTTCCTTTGAACTGTATAAGACAGCTCCCATATGAGCCGCATGGGCTTCGTATTCGGTGCCGCATGGACCATTATTTTAATATTTTCTATGCTTCTACAGGGGAGGTTTAGGGAGGAAGGAACAGAGGCGAGCAGTCCAATAATCTCGAGGAGATCTAATACAACGATCTGCAGTAGGGTCAGGAGTAAATGCCCACGGAGATCGCCGACAGCCTACACGCCATACGGCGGCTACATGGGGTCCCAATGGAGCTCTCTGTTCGACAGCGAGGGACAAAGTAGTAGCAACCGATTGGAATAGGGATGCTCGTCATAAAGGAGGAGGAAACGGTATGCAGGAGGGAGAGGCACGTCCAACACCATCTCCTCGCCAACGGGGTGTAGGGGATAACAATGGAGCTCGCACCAAACCTGTGTCCTAGGCTGACATCTGCAAACTAGCTGCGGTACAGGAGGAAGTGGATCCTCAATATATTGAACCGTGCGTAATCAATGGAAAGAAGGTTGTAGAAATCACGGTAGATGATATACAAAAAACTTCGGAATACTGGAGAAATACTCTTGTACTATACGTGATGGGGCAGCGACCGTATTACGGGCAACTCCGGGCATTCACTTTGCGAGTTTAGCGTCCGGTTGGTGAGATGGAAATCTTCTCACGTGAAAATGGTTTCTATTTCATCAAGTTTGATTTGTCAGAAGACTTGGAGCGAGTCCTTTAAGGGGGTCCCTGGACCTTTGATGGGAGATTAATAATGCCAAAGAGATGGTTCCCAGAAACTAACTTCGAAAAAGATCGTCTGTCGAAGGCTCCAATATGGATCCGTCTACCTTGGCTGTCCCCGCAACTGTGGAGTAACACGTCCATCATAAAAATGGCTAGTATGGTGGGAAAGCCTATTCGGACGGATGTGCCTACGGCAAGACGACAATGGCTTTCTTATGTGAGAGTTTTTATGGAAATTGCTGCAGCTGAAGCCCTCCCGAGGAGTATAAAGCTAGTTCTCCCTAATGGAGAATGGATATCCAAGGAGATCGAATATGAATGGGTTCCTCCATCATGTGAAAATTATAGATGTTTTGGACACACCAAAATCCAATGTCCAGACCCGTAGTCTATTGAGGAGGTCGATGAGGAAGAAGACAACTCCCCCATGGAGACTTACATACAAGGAGAACACGAGATAGTGGTTACCACGCCAGTAGAAAAAGACAGGGGAGACGTGCTCGGGTATATGAACATGGACATTATACTTCCTTCATTATTATATAAGCGTCTTGGTCTGAAAACTACAAGTGGGAACATAAGAGTGTCGAGCCTTGCTATAGTAGTACAAGGAGTGTTGGGTTTTTGGTTTTTTCCTTTAGAAAGCTTTAGTCCCACATCGGAAAAAACAAATGGTTTGTATCTCTATATATTAGCTTGGCTATTATTGGAGATGCATATGTGGTGTGGAGGTGCACATGGGTTTGCCATGTGGGGTTATTTTCTAAATGGGAAAAATGCTAAAATCAACAATTAAAGCATTCATGCTTTTTTGCTCTTGGGAAATTTATTTCCATAGGAGCTAAGCCCCGTAGGGGCTTACCGACTCGGACTCGGATTCGGACTCGAACTCGGACTCGGACTCGGACTCGGACTCGGGCTCGGGCTCGGGATCGGACTCGGGCTCAAGGGCTCATGAGGCGTAATGTGGCATTTTGTTGGCGCACTTTGCAATTAGCATCGTCGCTAGGCCCGTTACGCGGCCCGTTACGCTGGCCCAGTTATGCTGGCCCAGTTACGCAGCCCAGTACGCCCAGTACGCGCAGTGTGCACAGCATACGCAGCGTGCGTAGAATGCGCAGTGTGCGCAGCGTACGCAGTGTGCGTAGAGTGCGTAGTATGCGTAGGGTGCGTAAAGGGGCTGTGTGCGTAAAGTACAAATTACACTGGCTATGTGAATGGCACAACTTCCAGCAGAACGTGTCCTTACATGTTCTGAGCGGTTGCTCCATGTTCGGGGTGGTTACTACCACGTCCCTAACATTGTGCTAACCGGACAGTTGTTGCAGGGGCTTATATATGGTCTCTTTCTTCTCTCTCACATGTTACAAGAACTAATACACAAGTGGTAGACAGAAAGTTTACAAGTATTTAGAGGCTGTGAGAGAGAAAAGAGGAATTGTACCAGCGTTGCGTTTTGCACATGAGTTCAAGTTCATCCGAGGAGTCAGAAGAGCAGAGTGTTCCAAGTTCTCCGACGAACTTGCTGGTTCCTGGAAGCTATTCGTGTGGGGCGAATAAAGCTTTGAGCAACGGTGATCATTCACCCCAGCAGGAGTTTTTCCACCTTTCGCCTGTCACCTTCTTTGTTGGTTTTATCAGTATTCTATTAGCGCACCTTCGGTGAAGTGTTTGTGTTGATATTATCTGAATTCTATTTGTGCACCTTCTGTGAAGGGTAGCACTTGTGGAATTTCTTTTACGTACCTTCTGTGAAGTGTTACGTTCTGTGCACCTTCTGTGAAGGGTAGCACTTGTGGAATTTCTCTTACGTACCTTCTGTGAAGTGTTACGTTCTGTGCACCTTCTGTGAAGTGTAGCACTAGTTGAAATTTCTCTTACGTACCTTCTGTGAAGTGTTACGTAATAACGATTGCTTGTACAATTGTTACGATATTTTAGTTTTCCATCGAAAAATTGTACCCCGGCAATAACAAGGAGTATCAAGTAGGGGGGATCCCTGACAACAGGACAAGCTCGGATGCCCGGAAGAAACAGAGTCGATTGAAGGGGATCCTTCACAGAGGGTTAGGAAGAAAACAACAATTACTCGAAGCCAGGATATAGCAGTAGAGACTACTTCCAAATAGGATGAAGGCAAGCCCGGCTGAAGTTTAGGAATTTGCTATCCCAAACCCTGATTGGCGTCTTCTACTCAGTATAAATGATCAGGAGAGGGGTGGTGCGACTAGTGTTCACATCCAATCTCAGAAAATAATGAGCTACTCCTCCCGTCTGCAGGGTAGCCATAGAGTTGCTGCGGATATCGAACAAGGTATCTAATGACGGTCCTTATTTGGAACGTTCGTGGTACCAACTCGATTGGTCGATGGCGGGAAGTCCAAAATTTGGTTGCAAAGCACGGGTGTTCAATAGTGGCTATATTGGAGAGTAAAATAAAGTCGAGGGACAAAATTACTAACAGAACTCCTACACATTGGGAGTCAGTTCATAATTTAGAGATAAGTGGCATAGCGCGTATCTAAATCCTCTGGGATACGCGGGTATGGCAGGGACGAGTTTTACTGATCTCAGAACAAATTATGGTTATAGAGTTTACCAACAAGGGAGGACTAAGTGTTATCTTTGGGGCAGTGTATGACCACAATGATCGTAGAAGACGGTTCCGTCTCTGGGAGGAGATTATTATGCAAGCAGCAACTACGAACCATATTCCTATGGTCCTTAATGAAGATTTTAATGCTATTCTAGCATAAGATGACAAATTAGGGGGAAGACAGGTGCCGGCGACCATTTTGGCAGACTTCTAAAATTGTTTAATCAGCTCCGGTCTAACTTTCTTATCCAGAGTTGGACATATGTGGTCCTGGAGCAACAGTTCGACACACAACAAAGTCATTTACCAGCTGGATCGGATAATATGCAATAACAGGTCATTGAAAATCTTCCCACATGTCAGAGCGGAAGGGCTTTCGAGCGAAATGAGCGATCACTCCCCGACTCTACTTCGCCTAAGTGAGACAGCTCGCTGTAAGCGTCAGCCGTTTTGCTTTTGTAATGCTTGGCTGCAGGAACGGGGCTATAAGAAAGCGGTTGCGCGTGGCCTTGAGCTCCAACTCACAGTTACTCCTCAATTCTGCTTGGTTTCTAATTAAACTAAAAATAATTAAGCAGGACTTGAAGACGTGGAACAAGTTAAGGCCACCAAATAATTTGAAGGACATGGAGAATAAGCTCCAGAATATTCAATTGCAACTTCAACAGGATCTGCTCAATAACTCCTTGGCTACAGAAGAAGTAGAGCTTCAAGAGGCGGTACGGAGATGTAGATTCCAAGACGAAGCTCGACTGCAACAACAAGCCAAGTGCTCCTGGCTCAAAGATGGAGACCGCTGTTCGAAGTTCTTTTATACCACAATTCGAGCTCGGTAACATAGAAATTCGATCAGACCCTTGCTTGGCGCGGACAGGAGAATACTCGTGGAGGCAACATGCTGAGTCAGAGGCGGTGAAGTTTTACAAACTTCTTTACAACCAGAACTCTTATACTAGGGAGTTCCCACCTTTTGTTTGCAAAAGGTTAGTTTGAAAGGCAAGCAATGCATGGCTCTCTCGGGAGATCACTATGGGAGAAATAGAGTCAATCATCAAACATGCTGATCCAAATAAAACTCCTGGTCATGACGGGTTCAATGCGACATTTTATAAGCAGCATTGGGATCATCTGAAGTTCCAAATTCTTGAGGTAACGTAAGACTTTTTCAAAATAGACCGATTATTGAAAGAGCTGAATCACACATTTCTTACATTGGTGCCAAAGAAAGAGGGAGCGAAGGAGTTGGGTGACTTCAGACCAAAGAAAGAGGGAGCGAAGGAGTTGGGTGACTTCAGACCAATTGCGTGTTGTAATTTCCTGTACAAAATTATAACTCATTTGATGTGTAATAGAATGTAGGGGATTATGCAAGAGCTGATCTCTAAGAATCAGTCTACATTCATTAAAGGCCACTCTATCACTGAATATTGCTTACTAGCACACGAATTGGTCCGCGATTTCAACAAGGAGGGGGGAAGGAAAAGCTGCATCAAGCTGGATCTCAGGAAAGCCTACGACATGGTGAACAGAGACTTCTTGTGTCATGTCCTAATCGACATGGGATTTGAGCATTGGTGGTAGAAAGGATCAGGGAGTGCATTTCCATGCCGACATTCTCTGTACTTATAAAAGGCCAGCCTCATGGTTTTTTTGGAAGCAATAAGGGACTGAGACAGGGTGACACACTCTCACCATACTTACTTCACCTGTATGATGGATCTTGATGTGCATCGAAACCTTATCTCGCCACTCTACCGCCGTATATCTCCTATTATTTCTCACCTTATATACGCTGATGATTTATTGGTGTTTCTTGGGCCATCAGAAAAAAGTATTTCTTCTCTCAATAATATACTTGCAGAATTCGAACAACTATCGGGTCTTCAGCTAAATAGAGAAAAAAGTCAAGCATTCTTTAATAAGAACTGCCCTGAGAAGGAGATATGGTCGTTTATGCTCCGAATTGAAGCTGTGTCATGCCCCAGAACCAGAATACTGGAGAGCGGGGGAATGACTCAGCCAGCTACGTATTACGGGTAGATGAATACCGTATAATACGATCAATGCTGTCTAACCAGACGAGGGGGTGCATACTACATGAAAGTCTTACTATGGTCACTTCACATCTATTGTCTCAATCATTCAAACAAGAAGCAAAAATAGAGAACATGTAAGATAAAGCAGTAAGGCGTCCCAAATGCTTAGTCAAAATGTTCTTGAGGTCTGGCTTTACAAAATATAGCCATATGGTATAGTAACATATACACAATTGTTATCAACTGCAGTCTGACTTAGTTACAATTATGTAAAAGTAAGTACAAGACGATCCGACTAACATGTCGGTGCCAAACGGCTAAGTATGAAGTAAATAACAAAACGAGCGGTGAAGTAAGGAACCCACTCGAGTCCTCCTGCGATCATTCCCCTAGTATTGGCCATCTTGGAGGGGAAAGTAAGCTGAGTCTTCGGGAACCGGCTCTAAATCTGGCCATGCAAAACTAGAGAGGTTAGACCTCTAATAGCAAGTACCACAAGGAAGCACGATATGAAGGATTAAACCAGTAAGTAAGAGAATATAATAATAGATCTCTGCTTTCCACTAGGAGTCACATAACATCACGACACTTCGAACCAACCTTCCAACCAAACAAGGACAGAAGTTGGCCCGTCATGTCCTGACATTCTGATTATCTCAGTTAGGCAACAGAGTAGGTACAGTACACAAACAAATCATATTGAACGGCCAATCAACTCTTACGGCTTGCTATTGTGAGTCCCAAGTTATCCTGAAATTATGCAAATAGGGATTTCTCAGTTCTTACTATGTGCGAGCAAGGCTAGTCTATCCAGTCAATCAATTGCGCCAATCATGAATTTGACGAGTCCCAGCGGGACGCCCGTCATCAATATACAATATACAATAATAATATAAGCAGATACCGCTCCCTGCCCGTGTGGCAGGTTTACAGTATCTGTGGGAACCAGCCGGCCTGTCGGGCACTACTAGTCCCAAGAGGGCTGCCATGTAAGAACTCGGGAATCCATTCTCTCCATGTAATCATTATTTTATTTAACTTAATAGTCCCTACGTTGAGTGAAATCCCATGCCGTGGATCATGGTCATTCAAATGAGTACTTTCGTACGGGGTACGATATGCGCAACTCTACAACGATACCCGTGCGGCTAGGTTGTAGGTCTTACATAGCGTAATGCAACAATCAAATCTAACCACGGAGTAATCATGCCTTGACCATAAGTACACATGCTGCTTTGTAGAAAAATAAATAAATAAATAAATAAATAAATAAATTGAAGCCTGCATGTGCCTGTACGTCAATATTCGGGATCAGCCAGTCGATTACAATAGTTTATTACATGAACGTGTCTCATTCATTTAATTCAATAAGACGACTAGCCAGTCTCTTAGTTCCAACTAGGAACGCATGATCAATTTTAGTCAAGATAACCATTATTATCAATGGTGACAAGGCATGAAAGTTAATTAGTATTAAATGGGGTCGAGTCTATAACTCTCAAGGTTAAGTTCCAGTCTTAATGGGTATCCATAAACCAATCAAGACGCAGGGCACGTTCTACACAACCATATATATTAAAATATTAACATGCTAAGATTATCGAGTTCATGCAAAAAGCATAAGGATATAATAGGAGAACTATCATGCCACCATTAAATGAATAAATTATAGAACAAATAGAAACACCCAGGTCAGGAAGTCAGGCCAACAAGTCTATGCTAAGGCCAACAAGTCACGCCAACAAGTCTATGCTAAGGCCAACAAGTCACGCCAACAAGTCTAGCAGGAGTGAGCGTATAAACAGCGTGAGCGTGAAAAGTGGTTCACGTTGGCACGCACAGCGTGAGCGTAAAGGGTAATTCACGCACTCATAACGTGAGCGTATGAGCGTGAAAAGCGGGATAAGAAATCCACGCACGCACGCAAAGACGTGAGCGTGACTAAAAATTCACGCTAACACGTAAGAACGTGAGCGTGACTAAAAATCCACGCTAACACGTAAGAACGTGAGCGTGACTAAAAATCCACGCTAACACATAAGAACATGAGCGTGACTCAAAATCCACGCTAACACATAAGAACGTGAGCGTGACTCAAAATTCACGCTAACACATAAAGACGTGTGCGTGACTAAAAATTCACGCTGGCACGTAAGAACGTGAGCGTGACTAAAATCTCCCGAACTCCAATCTTATGGAGCCTTCGTTCCAAGCCAGAGATGAGGTTCCCATGGTTCAGAATGGTGTGAAATGAGAAGCTCTGCCACATGAACTATCTATTCCGAAATGCACGCCAGGTTGGGAGATCAAAACCCATGGTCAACCGAGAAGAAACAAGCCAAAGAAATCAAAAATGCTAAGTACTAAACTCTCTTAGAATCATGAGAGGAAGAAAAATGAACCATAAAAATGGTTCTCAAGTGGAAGCAAGAAGCAAGATGTACTTGCCTGCTGTTGGTTGGTGGAGAGAGTGATGAGGAAGAGGAAGAAGAAGAAGTAATGGTGAAGGAGAGTTTATGAGGAGAGAGAAGGAGATGGGGGCTTTAAATAGGAAGGGTGGTGGTAGGTGGGGGTTTGTGGGGTTCGGTTCATGTAAACCACCATAAACCCGAGAAAAATCCCCCTAGGCCGAACCTAAAAGCAAGACTAAAAGCAGAGAATAATAGCAGGAAATAAAATTGCAGGAAATAAAATGCAGATAATTAATTAACATAAAATTAAAAGAATTTAAACATAGGATAATACATGATAAATATTAAATAAATATATATATATATGAGCTGTACATGTATAAAAATACGCATTCTGGGAACGGGGAGTGACATCTCTACCCACCTTAGAAAAATTTCGTCCTCGAAATTTTAAATCCAAGCAGGTAGAAATATCGGAGCTAAACTAATACAAGCAATTCTAGTGATCAAGCAATTGTTTTTACCATATCAAAAGCAAGTACTATATATGTAAATTCATCATCCACGATATCAAGTATCTCTACCCATAAGGTGATAAGCATGAAGAATCAGAACAATCAAGGTATACAGAAAGAGATATACCTTGTGAGTTAAATAGGTGTGGATACCATGATCGGATATCATCCTCACGTTCCCACGTTGACTCTCCCGAGGAGTGATGACCCCAAGCAACACGGACAAGACTAATTGTTCGGTTCTTAAGTATCTTCTCTCTTCGGTCCAAAATGGACACAGGCTGTTCCTCGTAAGACATGTTGGTACCAACAACCAGCTCCGAATGATCGAAGATATGGCTTGGGTCCGATACATACCTACGTAATTAAGATATATGAAATACGTCATGCACCTCTCGTAACGAAGGTGGGAGGGATAAACGATAAGCAACATCGCCTATCCGATCAAGGATAACAAATGGGCCCACGTACCGCGAACTCAATTTCCCGCGAACGCCAAATCTAATGGCCCCACGAGTAGGTGAGATCCGCAAGAATACGTGGTCCCCAACAGAGAACTCTAACGGCCTACGATGCTGGTCCGCCCAATAACGATGCCGGTCCTGCGCAACTCGAAGTCGCTCTCTAATTCCCTTAACCACTTCAACCGTCTGAACAATCATTTCTGGGCCTAACATCTTCCTCTCTCCGATATCATCCCATACAAGCGGCGACATGCACTTCTTACCATATAGTGCTTCGAATGGCGCCATCTGGATACTGGCTTGATAACTATTGTTGTATGAGAACTCGACTAAGTGCAGGTGACTCTCCCAAGACCCTCCAAAATCTAGAGTGCAAGCTCGTAACATGTCTTCTAAAGTCTGAATCATTCTTTCTGATTGCCCATCCGTCTGCGGATGGTAAGCCGTGCTAAATCTTAACTTGGTACCCCGACTATGATGTAAGCTCTTCCAGAAATGTGATATAAAATAGGTATCTTGATTTGACACAATACTGACAGGGACTCCATGCTGCCTGACTATCTGTTGCATATACAACTCTACCAACTTTTCTGTAGATTGCCCTACTCTGAAAGGAAGAAAGTGTGCTACCTTCGTAAGTCGGTCCACTATTACCCAAATAGCGTCCTTACCACTTGGTGATCTCGGTAAACCGGTCACAAAGTCCATGTAATATGCTCCCATTTCCATTCCAGGATAGGAAGCGGTTGCAATAACCCAGCTGGCCTCTGCTGTTCTGCCTTCACTTGCTGACATACCAAGCAACGGAAAATAAATCTTGCTATCTCCCTCTTCATCCCGTTCCACCAGAAATGCTGCTTGATATCTTGGTACATCTTGGTCCCTCCAGGATAAATAGAATACTGAGAACTGTGAGCTTCTGCCATAACCTCCTGTCTGATATCTCCACTAGGCACACATAGACGTGATCCAAACCTAAGTGTACCATCTTCATGAATTCTCATCTCCTTTCTGAGTCCTGACTCACATTCTGCCCTAAGCTTCTGAATCCTTGGGTCCTGAGCCTGAGCTACCTTGTTCCTGCCTACCAAGTCGGATTGAACTTGCAGACTTGTTAGAACTCCTACATCACTAGGAAGTATAACTTCGATGCCCATCTCCTGAAGGTCTTCTAAGATATGCCTCTGTGTTGTCAACATAAATGCGCCACCCCTCCTGCTGAGAGCGTCTGCTACTACATTAGCCTTGCCTGGATGATACTGAAGCTCTACGTCATAATCTTTGATCAACTCCAGCCATCTTCTCTGCCTCATGTTTAGTTCCTTCTGAGTAAAGATGTACTTCAGACTTTTATGGTCTGTGTATATGTCCACTCGGTCACCATATAAGTAATGCCTCCATAGCTTCAGAGCAAACACTACTGCCGCTAACTCCAAATCGTGAGTTGGGTAATTCTTCTCGTGGTCCCGAAGCTGCCTAGATGCATATGCTATCACCTTCCCATGTTGCATAAGGACACATCCCAGTCCTTTACCTGACACATCATAATATACTGTAAAACCTCCGGGTCCAACTGGCAATATAAGGATAGGTGCTGATATCAACTTCTGCTTCAAAGTCTCGAATGATGCCTGACATTCTGCCGACCAAACGAATGGTACATCCTTCCGGGTCAAGCGGGTCATGGGTGCTGAAAGCCTTGCAAAGTCTGACACAAACCTTCTATAATATCCTGCTAATTCCAAGAAACTCCGCACATCTGCTACGGTCTTGGGTACTGGCCAACTTTCTACTGCTTCTATCTTCTTGGGATCTATTGCTACTCCAGCTTCTGATATGATATGACCCAAAAATGAAATGTGATCCGACCAAAACTCACACTTATTGAGCTTGGCATACAACTGGTTCTCTCTCAGAACCTGTAACACTTTCCTGAGGTGGTCTTCATGCTCCTCTTCACTAGCAGAGTATACGAGAATGTCGTCAAGAAACACAACGATAAACTGGTCTAAGTATGGCATAAAGATACGATTCATCAAATCCATGAATATTGCTGGAGCATTGGTCAAACCAAACGGCATTACTAAGAATTCATAATGTCCATACTTTGACCTGAATGTTGTCTTGGGAATATCCTCCTTCCAAACCCTCACCTGATGGTACCCTGAACAAAGATCTATCTTGGAGAAAACTCTAGCTTTGCTCAACTGATCAAATAAGTCGTCAATCCTGGGTAATGGGTACTTGTTCTTCACTGTTGCCGCGTTAAGCTTCCTGTAATCGATGCACAATCTGGATGACCCATCCTTCTTTCCCACAAGTACCACTGGTGCTGCCCATGGTGACATGCTAGCTTGGATGAACTTCTTCTCCTTCAGTTCCTCTATATGCCGATATACCTTGGCCTGCTCTGAATCCGCCATTCTGTAAACTCGATCTGATATCGGTTTAGTTCCTGGTGCCAATTCTATACTGAACTCAATATCCCTAACCGGTGGTAGACCTGGAAGTTCTTCGGGAAATACGTCTAGAAACTCTTCAACTACCTTCGGAATCTGAACTTCTTCCATTGCCGTTATTACTCCCTGCTCTTGTTGAGTTGCCCCTGATCTGACTAAGGTGAACCGCTTCATGCCTGGAATATCAAAAGATACACTCCCTCTACGACAATCTATTGTCGCATGACTGTCTTTCAGCCAGTCCATGCCTAAGATAACGTCGAAATTTCCAACAGGAAATTCTATCAACCGGGCGGGTAAGGAATGCCAGCAAACTACAATGCTACATGCTAAAATAACTCTACTAACTCCTACGAGCCCATTACCAGTGAGTATATTCAACCTCCCTGGCAATGCCTTGATTTCCATTCCTAGTCGTGCCGCAAATTGTTCAGATATAAATGAATAGGATGCTCCCGAATTAAACAATGCTACTGCGGGATATGAGGCGACGAGAATGTTACCTGCCACAACATCTCCCGATGCCAATACCTCTTCCAAGGACAGAGTGAATGCTTGCCCTCGACCTCCTTGCTGGTTTCCATGCTACGGCCTAGCCTGATGTTGTTGCTGGCCCCTTCCTTGATGATGCTGGGGTGGTCTATGTTGGTGTTGCTGCATCGGCGGCCCCTGCTGCCGAAACATCTGAGCCTGCGGTATTAACGGACGCTGTACCAACGGCCTTTCTGCCACTGCTGGTCCTCGATACTGGCCTGCCCCTGGTGCTGGCAGAGCAGGAAACTGTTGCCCTGGTCCTCCTGACCTCGAATTCATGGGGCATGTGGTAATCCGATGGTCTGGATTTTCACATATCAGACACAGTCCATTCAATGTCCGACACACATCTCTAGTGTGCTCTATCTTCCCACAATAAGTACAGCCCATCGGGGGTTGCTGGTTCTTCCTCTGTTGCTGTTGCTGCTGCCTGGGTGGTGGTGCTGGTCCTCGCATCGCCACATCGTGGATACGAATGCCAGTGGATGGTGCTGTTGTTCGGGGCGCTGCTCCCCCTCCTCCTTCAATCTGACTGTGGGATCTCTTCTGACCTCCAGTCCTCGCCGCAAGCCTCTGAATGGTGATCTCATGCCTTCGAGTTGCCGTCAATACTTCGTCAAAAGTTTGGTAATTGTGCCCCTCTATCAATTGCAAGAGTTCAAGATGAAACCCTTGCTGAAACCTCATGGCCCTCTGGCTCTCTGTTGCTACCATCTCTGGGGCGAATCTACTCAATCTGCAGAACTCCGCTGCATAAGCATCTACAGTCTTGCCGGCCTGCCTGAGGTTGATAAACTTCTGTTGTAGCTCAAACCGTACCACAACTCCATAGTACTGGGTCTTGAATCTTGCAGTAAAATCGTCCCAAGCCACAGGACGTTTGATGCCCACTTTCTCTGATTCCTACCAATCACGTGCGAGATCCTGAAGTAACAACTTCACTAGATCCACACGTTCTTCTGCCGGTACCTTAGCTGCTGTCAGAATAGCCTCAATATCCTTAAGCCATGCATCTGCTGAGATGGCATCCTCCGTGCCCTCAAAACGGTGGGGGTTGTACTTGTAAAACCTGGCTGATGCTCCTGAATCAGTCCTCACTCCTCTTTCCAAAGCCGTCTGTAATCCTTGGTTGAGCAACACATTCTGCTCTTGTAGCTGAGTGTGCATGCGCTGCTGGGCCAACATCTGATGTTGCTGAGCAGCCATCATTCCTCTCATGATTTCCAGAAGAGCCGGTGTGTCCATTCCCGCAGGGGTAGGTGGAACTGTTGGTGGTGGTGGAACATTCGGATACTGCGATCCAGCTGCTGCTTCCACCATCACTTCTTCTTGAATAGCCTCTTGAGGTGAGACTGGCCCTTGTTGCTGACCAACCTGGTCATGTTGCCCATGTTGCCCCTGCTGTTGTCCAGCTCTGACCGATGCGGACGAAGTGCCCCTAAGAAAAGGAACAAGAGAACAATCAAACAACCGGACATGAAGGATCAATGAAGTCAAAGGATACCGGAATGTCAAGCAAGGGTTGAGAATAACGAATCATAAGATCAAGGGGGGAACACATGTGATTGAGACATCCTATAAATCAAAACACCCCACAAGTCTGAAATCAGACCTGCATGGGCCACCACTAAAACCTTGTCACGCCCCAGAACCAGAATACTGGAGAGCGGAGGAATGACTCAGCCAGCTACGTATTACGGGTAGATGAATACCGTATAATACGATCAATGCTGTCTAAGCAGACGAGGGGGTGCATACTACACGAAAGTCTTACTATGGTCACTTCACATCTATTGTCTCAATCATTCATACAAGAAGCAAAAATAGAGAACATGTAAGATAAAGCAGTAAGGCGTCCCAAATGCTTAGTCAAAATGTTCTTGAGGTCTGGCTTTACAAAACATAGCCAGATGGTATAGTAACATATACACAATTGTTATCAGCTGCAGTCTGACTTAGTTACTATTATGTAAAAGTAAGTACAAGACGATCCGACTAACATGTCGGTGCCAAACGGCTAAGTATGAAGTAAATAACAAAACGAGCGGTGAAGTAAGGAACCCACTCGAGTCCTCCTGCGATCATTCCCCTAGTATTGACCATCTTGGAGGTGGAAGTAAGCAGAGTCCTCGGGAACCGGCTCTAAATCTGGCCATGCAAAACCAGAGAGGTTAGACCTCTAATAGCAAGTACCATAAGGAAGCACGATATGAAGGATTAAACCAGTAAGTAAGAGAATATAATAATAGATCTCTGCTTTTCACTAGGATTCACATAACATCACGATACTTCGAACCAACCTCCCAACCAAATAAGGACAGAAGTTGGCCCGTTATGTCCTGACATTCTGATCATCTCAGTTAGGCAACAGAGTAGGTACAGTACACAAACAAATCATATTGAACAGCCAATCAACTCCTACGGCTTGCTATTATGAGTCCCAAGTTATCCTGGAATTATGCAAATAGGGATTCCTCAGTTCTTACTATGTGCGAGCAAGGCTAGTCTATCCAGTCAATCAATTGCGCCAATCATGAATTTGACGAGTCCCAGCGGGACGCCCATCATCAATATACAATATACAATAATAATATAAGCAGATACCGCTCCCTGCCCGTATGGCAGGTTTACAGTATCTGTGGGAACCAGCCGGCCTGTCGGACACTACTAGTCCCAAGAGGGCTGCCATGTAAGAACTCGGAGATCCATTCTCTCCATGCAATCATTATTTTATTTAACTTAATAGTCCCAATGTTGAGTGAAATCCCATGCAGTGGATCATGGTCATTCAAATGAGTACTTTCGTACGGGGTACGATATGCGCAACTCTACAACGATACCCGTGCGGCTAGGTTATAGGTCTTACATAGCGTAATGCAACAATCAAATCTAACCACGGAGTAATCATGCCTTGACCATAAGTACACATGCTGCTTTGTAGAAAAATAAATAAATAAATAAATAAATTGAAGCCTGCATGTACCTGTACGTTAATATTCGGGATCAGCCAGTCGATTATAATAGTTCATTACATGAACGTGTCTCATTCATTTAATTCAATAAGACGACTAGCCAGTCTCTTAGTTCCAACTAGGAACGCATGATCAATTTTAGTCAAGATAACCATTATTATCAATGGTGACAAGGCATGAAAGTCAATTAGTATTAAATGGGGTCGAGTCTATAACTCTCAAGGTTAAGTTCCAGTCTTATTGGGTATCCATAAACCAATCAAGACGCAGGGCACGTTCTACACAACCATATATATTAAAATATTAACATGCTAAGATTATCGAGTTCATGCAAAAAGCATAAGGATATAATATGAGAACTATCATGCCACCAATAAATGAATAAATTATAGAACAAATAGAAACACCCAGGTCAGGAAGTTACGCCAACAAGTCTATGTTAAGGCCAATAAGTCACGCCAACAAGTCTATGCTAAGGCCAATAAGTCACGCCAACAAGTCTAGCAGGAGTGAGCGTATAAACAGTGTGAGCGTGAAAAGTGGTTCACGTTGGCACGTACAGCGTGAGCGTGAAGGGTAATTCACGCACTCATAACGTGAGCGTATGAGCGTGAAAAGCGGGATAAGAAATCCATGCACGCACACAAAGACGTGAGCGTGACTAAAAATTTACGCTAACACGTAAGAACGTGAGCGTGACTAAAAATCCACGCTAACACGTAAGAACGTGAGCGTGACTAAAAATCCACGCTAACACGTAAGAACGTGAGCGTGACTCAAAATTCACGCTAACATGTAAAGACGTGTGCGTGACTAAAAATTTACGCTGGCACGTAAGAACATGAGCGTGACTAAAATCTCCCGAACTCCAATCTTATGGAGCCTTCGTTCCAAGCCAGAGATGAGGTTCCCATGGTTCAGAATGGTGTGGAATGAGAAGCTCTGCCACATGAACTATCTATTCCGAAAAGCACGCCAGGTTGGGAGATCAAAACCTATGGTCAACCGAGAAGAAACAAGCCAAAGAAATCAAAAATGCTAAGTACTAAACTCTCTTAGAATCATGAGAGGAAGAAAAATGAACCATAAAAATGGTTCTTAAGTGGAAGTAAGAAGCAAGATGTACTTGCCTGCTGTTGGTTGGTGGAGAGAGTGATGAGGAAGAAGAAGAAGTAATGGTGAAGGAGAGTTTATGAGGAGAGAGAAGGAGATGGAGGCTTTAAATAGGAAGGGTGGTGGTAGGTGGGGGTTTGTGGGGTTCGGTTCATGTGAACCACCATGAACCCGAGAAAAACCCCCCTAGGCCGAACCTAAAAGTAAGACTAAAAGCAGAGAATAATAGCAGGAAATAAAATTGCAGGAAATAAAATGCAGATAATTAATTAACATAAAATTAAAAGAATTTAAACACAGGATAATACATGATAAATATTAAATAAATATATATATGAGCTGTACATGTATAAAAATACACATTCTGGGAACGGGGAGTGACAAGCTGGCCAACTACCGGTACGCTATCTGGGTCTTCTACTTTCGATCACGTATGTTAGAGATGCTGATTGCCAGGGTTTAGTGCAATACATTCACTCTCGTCTCGAGGGTTAGCAGTCCCAATTGCTATCCTTTGGAGGAAGGCTAGAATTATTGCATTCTATTATATTAGCTATTGCAGATTACTGGTTGTATGCATTATATATCTCGGATCGTACTTTACAAAAAAATAGAGAATCTATGTGCTAACTTCATTTGGCGTGGTGGCATGCATGCTATTGTCTGGAAGAGCTGACATAGGCTAAAGAAGAAGGTGGAATTGGGATGCGGTCGCTTAGGGTTCTCAGGGAGGTTGCTATGATAAAATTGGCCTGTAAATTGATTGAAGGCAAGTCACTATGGGCAGAGTGGACTCGTAGAAGGTATTTACATAAAACCAACTTCTGGGTGAAGCGGATTGACAATAATTATTCGGTTACGATCAAGAATATTCTGCGAGTAAGACCTAAGTTTAAGACTCTGATCCATAGGGTCGTTCATGATGGTAAAAATACTTATCTATGGATGGACCCATGGTTACAACACAAAGTCTTATTGAACGGGCAGGGTAGCCTATATATGAATTGATGGGAAGAGAAGAGCGGCTCAGTGTCCTTATTAAAGATGGCAGTTGGAATATTACGATGCACCCCATTGGGCAGTGGTATGTAGAGGATATAATGTCTACTGCTATTGACTTAGATGCAGTGGAGGACCGCTGGGAATGGGAGGCATCAGGCGATGGATGCTTCATTAGAAGCTTGATCTATAACCAAGTTCGTACCAGACGCCCGGTTGTAGAGTGGGCGGACATTATATAGGTAAACGGTTGTGCACCCAAAATGCGCTTGTGTGGATATAAAGCCATTCGCAATAGACTTCTAACTAGATATAGACTAGTTAGATTCGGCGTGCAGGTACCACACGGAGGATGTGTCCTATGTTGGCAAGACGAGGAGACGCGGGACCATTTATTTTTCAAATGCTATGTGTCGGACTTCATTCGAAAGCATTGTTATGATCGGTTGGGTATGACTAGAGTTGATACATCTGGACTTCAGAGTATCTTTGATACCATGCTCACGTTGAAGAACCAGGGGCAAGAGATATACAAGAAAGCCAGAGTCAGATTGCTTGCTGTAATATGACATATATGGCACAAAACAAACCGAAGGATATTTGAAGGTATGCATATATCCATTCAAGGAATTATCAATAATCTTGAGAGGGATATCATATGCATGGAGAGAAATGGAAGGTAGTGACATCTGGTTGTATAGTTGATAGGAGATGAGGTGAATGATGTAAAATGATATAGTTTTTTCATATAATACAAGTGTTGGTGCTTTCTTTACATGGAGAGAGCTTGCTCTCAACATGCCTTGTAAAAGTTTAGTCCCACATCGGAAATGCACCATGAGTTATCTCAACATATATACTTGGTTGTGTTGTTGAGAGATGAACATGGGGTGGTGACCCTAAGGAGGGAACCATGTGGGTGATTTTACTAGAAGGTAAGAATAAGGCTCCAAGGATTAAGCATTAATGCTTTTGTCATTCTCTTGGATTAATTCCATTTGGAGCTAAGCCCCAAAGGGGCTTAGCGACTCGGACTCGGACTCAGACTCGGACTCGGGCTCGGGCTCGGGCTCGGGCTTGGGCTCGGGCTCCTGGGCTCATGAGGCGTAATGTGGCATTTTGTTGGTGCACTTTACACTTAGCACGTCATGCGGCTCATGCGGTCCATGCGGCCCTTGCGGCCATGAGGCCATGCGGCCAGGCTGCTTCTGCTGCTGCCGCATGGAGGGCTCTGCTGACTGTGCAGGCTACAAGTCAGTTATGGAAAGATTGATTCAATGCGATTAATACAGATCCACTTTTTGTGGGATTTGAATTAATTTAGTTACTATCTTTGTGGGATTTGAATTAATTTCGTTGCTATCTTTGTGGGATTTGATTCAATTTTCCCATAACTGAAGAGACGGCTAGGTTTTCCACCCTCTCTCTATATATACTCTCTTATGGCCTCCTTTGTGAACAACTACGAATTTTATAAGTCTGAAAAGAGAGAGAGAGAGAGAGAGAGAGAGGGAGCTGCTACCGCCATTACAAGTCCATCCGAGGAGTCAGAACAGAGGTGACTTCGAGCGTTCCACAAGTTCTTCAACTTGCTGGTTCCTGAAAGCAATTCATGTGGGGCAAATATTTCTTTGAGCAACGGTGTTTTGACACCCAGCAACCTTTCTTTATCTCATCTTTCTCTAGATTATTGTAACTCGTTCTGTCCTAATTGCAACACATTTACAAGGAAGAACGAGAGATCTTCTCTTCTCTGTTTCCCTCATTCATATTGTAATCTGGCTATTTGGCTTTTTATATCATCGTAGATCTTGAGTTTGATTACTGCAAAGTTTTTGTGTGACTCTCAGATCTCGATTGCATCAGTTTTTCCATCTTTGATCAAGTCCCGGGACTAACAATCTCAAAGCAAGATCCTTGTAGATGGAAAACATTAATGCTTCGCTCGTCCAATCGGACTACTGCAAGTTAGAAAAGTTTGATGGAGAGCATTATTAAGTCTGGAAGAGGAAGGTTTATCTAACTCTTCAACTCAAAGATGTTGATCATGTACTGTTGGAGGAAGAACCTTATGTTCCAGACACTGGATCTACTGTCGCAATCAATGCGGCTACCAAACTCCAGGCCAAATGGAGAAGGAAAAATAGCATCTGCAAGCTTCTCATCCTGAATGCTATAGAGGATTCCCTGGCAGAATCCTACTCGAAGAAGGAATTTGCCAAAGATATATGGGAGTCTGTGAAAAAACTATATGAAGAAGACAGGAACAGGAGCAAGATGTTTGTGGTTGAGAAATATCATAAATTGCTCTTTGAGGATGAGAAGTCCATGTTGCCACAGGTGAAGGAATTTCTAAAGCTTCGTCAGAAACTGGAAGGCGAAGAGATGCCCCTTTCCGACAAGTTTGTCGTTGGAGGGATCATCTCAAAACTTCCTGCTGGATGGAGTACCTTCTATGCAAGGATGCTCAGAAAGAAGCTAGACATTAGCTTGGGAGATCTACTTCAAGAGATCCATGTTGAGGACGAGATGCGTTCCCAACAGAAGATGGACACTCTGTCCAAACAGTTGGCTAAGGACAATCTAGTACAGACGAGAGATCCCAAGGAGAAGCAGGCGGCTTCTCATCACAAGAAGAAGGACTTCACTAATCTAAAAGTGAAGGATCCTTCATTCAAGCAACAGAAGTCCAAGTCCCACGTGACTTGTTTCAATTGTGGCAAGAAAGGCCACTACAAGAGTGAATGCAGATCCAAGCCTAAACAATCAGAGAAAGGTAAGCCTAGTAAGGTTTTATTGGTTTCTAACATTGTTGCTATGATCGCACAGGTCACAACTGTAGGGGTTGACTTTGACTGGTGGATAGACACTGGTGTGACTTGCTATGTCTGTTCTGGCAAGGAATGGTTCGTCACGTACCAGCCGATATCTGAGAAGGTTATCATGGCAAACCAGGCCCAAGCTGAAGTTCTGGGGATCGGGACTGTGGAGCTGAAATTCACTTCTGGGAACACTCTGACGCTTCAAGGTGTGAAGCATGTTCCGGTGATTGCCAAGAACCTGATCTCTGTGAGCCTGCTCTACAATGCAGGCTTAAGGATGGACACCAATGCTGGTCATATGGTGATGTCCAAGAAGGGAACATACTTCGGAAAGGCTTATCAAACCGAAGGAATGTTTAAAATTCAGCTTGTCAACCAGTTTAATAACATTAATGCAGTTGCATTTTCTGATTATTCTCTTGAGTTGTGGCATAATAGACTAGGACATGTTCATTATAAAAGAATTAACAAAATGTTTAGTCTAGGACTTATCTCCAAATATGGGGGTAAGGTGGAGAAGTGTGAAGTGTGTGCTCAGACAAAGATCACAAGAAAACCCTTCCATCGGGTCAATCGAAGCACAAATCTTCTGGAGTTGGTATACTCCGATATCTGTGACTTCAAATATTTCTCCACGAAGGCCGGGATAAAGTATTTCATAACCTTCATCGACGACTTCTCAAAATACGCGTTCGTCTACTTGCTCAAGACTAAAGACGAAGCTTTCAAGAAGTTCAGAGAGTTCATGGCCAAAGCTGAACGGCAGACTGGACAACAACTCAAGGGGTTGAGAAGTGATCGAGGAGAGGAGTACAGGTCTCATGACTTCGCATCATTCTGCAAAGAACATGGAATCATGTACGAGACTACTGCTCCATATTCTCCTCAATCCAACGGAGTAGCAGAGAGGAAGAACCGAACATTAACAGAAATGATGAATTCAATGCTGCTTACTGCAGGTCTTCTAAAATGCTACTGGAAAGAAGCTGCATTAACGGCCACTTTTATTATGAATAGAGTGCCATATGCAACTTCGGACGTAACTCCTCATGAACTCTGGTTCAAAGTCAGACCAAACTTGAATGTCATTCGAGTGTGGGGGTGTCTGGCGTATGTGAAGCTCCCAGATCTGAAGATTCAGAAGCTGGGGACAAGGACTATGAAGGCGATATTCTTGGGGTATGCCGAGAAGAGTGATGCTTGAAGATTTCTTGATATTGAGTCAGATCATATCATCGAATCTCGCGATGCTGAATACTTTGAAGACAAGTTTGCAAAAGACAAAAACATTGTTCTTTCAGACATTCCGAAAAATAATGTAGGTGCAAATGAGACTGAAATCTCATATGGGCCAGTAGTCCAAGAAGAAGCTATTATTGATGAAACAACTCTTGTATCAGAACTCGCAGAGCCGTCAGCAAAGCGAGCAAGGAGACCTAAAAACTTCGGAGATGACTTTGTCACCTATCATGTGGAAGCAGATCCGCTTACCTATGATGAGGCGATAAAGACCAAAGATGCTATCTTCCAGAAGGAGGCAGTGAATGACGAGTTTGACTCTATCACCTCCAATAACACATCGGTGTTGGTAGATCTACCTGAAGGAGAAAAGCCCATCGGATGTAAATGGATCTTCAAGAAGAAGATGAAGGCAGATGGAACTATTGACAAGTTCAAGGCCAGGCTGGTAGCCAAGGAATTTTCTCAGAAACAGGAGATAGACTACTTTGACACATTCGCTCCAGTAGCTCGGATGACCACCATCAGAATGTTAATCGCGCTAGCAGCTATACATAAGTTGGTGATACATCAGATGGATGTAAAGACAACATTCCTTAATGGGGAGCTGACCGAAGAGATTTATATGCAACAGCCAGATGGATTTGTCATCAAAGGTCTTGAAGACAAAGTCTGCAAGTTGGTGAAATCATTGTATGGTTTGAAGCAAGCTCCCAAGATGTGGCATGAGAAGTTTGACAAAGTTATTAGGGCAAACGGCTACAGAGTCAGCGAGACGGACAAATATGTTTACACAAAGTTCGCTGATGGAAGAAGAGTCATCGTTTGTCTGTACGTGGACGACATACTAATCCTAGGGACGGATATAGGCTGTGTCACGGAGACAAAGAAGTTCCTCTCAACCAAGTTCAGTATGAAGGACTTGGGGGATGTAGATGTCATCTTGGACCTAAAGATCATCCGGACAGACACTGGAGTAGCGCTGTCATAATCTCACTACATTGAGAAGATGCTCACACGCTATGGGTATAAGGATCTTCCAGGGATCGATACGCCATACAGGGGTGATCAGAAGCTGAAGCCAAACTCGAGGAAAAGCGTCAGGCAGCTGGAGTATTCTAGCATTATCAGAAGTTTGATGTACGCAACCACTGCCACAAGGCCTGACATAGCTTTCGTCGTGGGAATGCTGAGTCGGTTCATAAGCAACCCAGGGATTGAGCACTAGAAAGCTGTGAAGCGGGTGATGAGATATCTCAAGAAGACTCAGACATATGCACTGCACTACAACGGGTATCCGACAGCAGTGGAAGGCTTCAGTGATGCTAGCTGGTGTTCAGAGGTGGAAAGCGAGAGATCCACAGGAGGATATGTCTTTTCCTTGGGTGGAGCTGCTATATCGTGGAAGTCGAAGAAGCAGACTATACTCTCTCGTTCCTCCATGGAATCTGAATTCTATGCACTTAAAACTGCAGCAGATGAAGCAGAATGGCTTCGGGAGCTCATGTATGATCTTCCAGTGGTTGGGGATCAGATACCGGCGATACCGATATACTGTGACAACCAGGCGACTGCGGTGGTGGCATCAAATGACCTCTTCAACGGGAAGAAGAGGACTATGCGGTTGAAGCACAGGGCAGTACACGATCTTATCAAAAGAGGTATAATTGTAGTGATTGATGTTCGGAGTCAGGAGAACCTGGCAGATCCGTTCACAAAGGGCCTCAAGCGCCAGTTGGTCGATGACACAGCTTGTAAAATGGGCTTGAAGGCATTCTGATTGTGTGTCTTTGTAATCCTACCATAAAGTTTTATGATATTAGTTCAAAGAGAAATCTACTAGGCATCTAATTTTGGTTCAAAGGAGGATCGCTGACTGAGAAACTATCAGGTAACAGTGGGTACTTGTTCTCTGGAACATAGAAGGGATACGGACCCATAACCACTGTTGTCTACTATGTATTTTCTGCAAAAAAAATAGATCCTGTGGAAGGTTAGCTTAAACGCCTTAATGAGTTCTCAGGCAGAGTAAATGCCTGGTGTGCTTTACAGGAAGCACGGTAGAGCAGCACTACAAGGAGTGAAACTCTATGCTACAGTGGGGTGACTCCACCATGAGGTTCCCAGGTCTGGGATAATGCCTCGGCTTTGTAAGCCAAGTCATAGCGGCGTAGCACCGTAAATAGGCAGGTAGCCTAATGCTGTATGACGTAATTAAAGAGTTGTAGACAACACTACAAAGGGGAGGATGGCCCCATGTTACAGTGGCACGACACCACGATGAGGTACCCAGGTAGGGGTAAAGCCTCGGCCTTACAAGCCATGTCGTTGCGGCGTAACACCGCAAGGAAGCCTTAGGCTTCATGCTGAGTAGATTGGCACTACAAAGAGGCTGAGACCTCATGCTATAGTAGTATGACACTACGATGAGGTTTCCAGATAGGGGTAATGCCTCGGCTTCAGGACATGTCATAGTAGCGTAGCATCGCAAGGAATTGCAAGGCTTCATGCCATGTCTCTTTAATAAAGAACTCACCTATATTGTATGGAAAGAGATATCAGGCCATTTCTTGAGGGTAAACATGTAGACGTCCAAAATTATACACTGAAACCAGGCTGGCACAGGGCCTTTAATGTGCAGCCAGAAGAACACGTAACTACACTTTGTGAGTAGGAAGAATTACAACTGTGGTACAGAATTCAAGGCGTAGTCCATTATTGTATCACATTGTTATTTAACCCATGTGGGAAGATTCAAGTCGTCAGTGACATCTATCCTAATACAAAATGGACAGTTACTGTGGGAAACGCTTAACCCTGGACACATATATATGTTATGATATGTGGGAGATTGTTGGTACTTTCTTTACATGGAGAGAGCTTGCTCTCAACATGCCTTGTAAAAGTTTAATCCCACATAGGAAATGCACCATGAGTTATCTCAACATATATACTTGGTTGTGTTGTTGAGAGATGCACATGGGGTGGTGACCCTAAGGAGGGAACCATGTGGGTGATTTTACTAGGAGGTAAGAATAAAGCTCCAATGATTAAGCATTAATGCTTTTGTCATTCTCTTTGATTAATTCTATTTGGAGCTAAGCCCCAAAGGGGCTTTGTCACGGCCCGTACCCTAGAGTAAAGGCACGAGACATGGGTACGTCCAGCCTACGCCGCAGTGTCGACGGTAGAACGCTGTCCTAGGTCAACATCTAACAATATAAAGGTACCTGTACAGTATATACACTCCGAATGGAGGTGACATAGCAAATACAGTCTCAATCACATCTAAGGTAGAGCATGATAAAAGATAGATAGATAGATAAACAGAATGAAAACACAAAGATACAATCCAGAAATCTAAGTGTCTAAATAAGTACATATCCCAAATCATCTCAGAATCAATATACAATAATCCAGAAAAGATAAAGACATCCTAATCTAGGGGAGTGTCATCAACTGCTAGTGGGTCCTGCTGCTGGTCCAAGTCACAGCAATCATCTAGGGTCGTACCGTAATACGTAGGGCAGAATGCCTCAGCCTCGTCCTCTGTAATATTTCAACAGGTCCAGTCAGGACAGGAGCGAGCACAGTACATCTCAACAAATCATAACAGGTTAGGAAATATAAACATGCTAGAGAGTAAGATACAGAAAACTGAAAGAATAACATGATAAAAAAGGAAGACTGTAAGTAAACAGATACAATATATAGAGAACTAACAGTGCTAGTGATTCAGAGTACAAGACGGTTATATAGACGGTACGATGTTGTACACGAGTAATCTAAAGAGGTTGTACACGAGTAATCTACTGGATTGAATAAATAACCACTTCTACTCCCCCGCCCCAATCAATACACAAGGATCTAGCCAAGTTATGTTATTGTACACAAAGTATAGTCGTACACGAAGATCATGTGAGCACATGAGTATACACGATTTCACATGATTTGTACATGAAAAGCACGAACACAAGGAGTACACGATGCTCATGATAAAGTACACGAATACGAAATACCCGATGTATCCGCTAAGGGGATAACATCGCACGACAAGATCCATATAGTACTAATCTGTGTTTTCAACGTGTCAGCATCATGTAAAATAATCTAAAGCAGAAAATATACTCCTAATGCAGGATATGAAATGATCAGAGAACGTACTCGCCTGTATCCTGAGTATCTGTAGAGTATCTACTGTCCGAGAAGTGGTGTCTGTCTCCTATAGAACAGTACAAGTCACTATAAGTCTAAAATATTAATAAGATGCATTACAATGCATTCTATATGAATCTAGGTCAATCTAGACCAAAGTCAACTCTTGGTCAACTCCGGTCAACTAGACTAGTCAAACTAGGTCAACTAAGTCAAACCTAAGTCAAACAAGTCTCACTAGGCCTAACTAGTCTATTCTAGCAAGCCCACATCAATTCTAGACTATACAAGTCAACTACACATGTAACTGGCATTCAAACCACATACCTAGGCTATGAGCCATAGGTATACCCCCCCTCCCCATAGGCAATATCATGCCTATGCCAAACCACATATCACATATACACATATTAATATATATATCTAATATAATATAGTACACACATTATAAATATATAGGCCACATGAATATGTGCATCTCACATATATATATACATGTGTATATATACATATACATAGAAGGATAGCAAAAAGGCAATGTGATTGTGTACATGTGTGTGTGTGTGACATGAGAGTGATAGGTGTGATATAACATGTGTGTGTGAGGGTTATTTGTGAGAGGGAAGGCATGAATGAAGAGGGTGTGAAACCTGTGACATGAGAGTGTCAATGGAAAGTCAGTGTAGTGTACATAGATATAGGAATTGTGTGTACAATCCTGAAACAGGGAATGTTACATTGATATAGGAAAACAGTGCATTGCAAAACAGTATGGTAGTGTCAATGGAAAAACAGGAATTGACAGTTTACATATCAAACAACCCCAACACCAATTCGAATTCAGTCACCATGAAATCTAACAAATCAGTGAATCATTTTGAATTCAACAACCCAAAGCATTAATCAACATGAATCTAAGGATTTAATTGAAATCAAGCATGTAGACTAATCTTCATTTAGTTTATACAATGACAGTTAACATGTGAATCGAAATCAATGCTATATGTGAATCACATTGACATTTAACATATAGAATCCCATTCTCAGGTTTAAGGAAAAATGGAAATCAATCTCAGTTATTAAGGAGAACATGACAGTTTTAAAATAGGAATAAATATCATTCAACTGAATGTATCAGTCGATACCAAAACAGTCCCAATCCACATGTCAAATTCTCATTAATGAATCCAAAACTTAATCTATCATGTAAAACCTATCTAACATGAACCATTACTCGTGTTCAAGAATATAAAATGGCAATTAATCATTATTTTAAACAGTTAACAAATAGGAATTAATACAGGAAAATAATAGAACTGAACAGTGGAAAAACAGCCTCGTGTACGTGTTCATTGGGCTCGTGCACGTGACACGACACGACACAGACCCTGAGCTTGTGTCCCAGTATCGAGTGGGTCTAGATCTAGGATGTGGACACCCTAATTTGGGTCCACAACACGTGTGTCAGTGACACGACACACGTATCAGCGACCAAAAGTCGGCTGAACCAACACAGTGTACGACCAGTGCACACACATTTACGTATCTGACACGACACGAGGACTCGTAAAACTTGGGGAGCCTCGTGTCAGTGTCAGCCCCGACCTGTGTATCAAATTTCTCGTGTCCACGTGGCGTATCCAGGGAGATATGGCCCCCGAGAAGCAGGGGACTGCTACGCGTGTGCTGTGCGCGTGGAGACAGCGTGTTCACGTGTCCATTCCGACACGACACAACACGAACATCACCTCAGTCCAACAGAAATCAACAAGCGAGACCAAACCCTAATTTTCTATTTAACAAAAACAGAAAACAAGAACGAAATGCCACAGTCGAACACCTAGACATGCCCACTGATACGTGTCCGATACGGACACGTATTGGACACGAAACCTAGCAATACATATACCAATAGTTAGGGTACTCCTAGAGCTTCCTATTCATGCTTAGAAATCACCATTTGATGGAGAGAAATAGGAATTACCTAGGTGTGTGGAAATGCCCAAAAAGCTTCAAAGAAGGGTATTCTTCTTGCTACCCAAACTCCTCCAAATTGTTCCTCCACTAAAATTTCTCACCATGGACAGAAAATACACAGGAATTAGATCCTATTGCAAGAAATTTGAAGGAAAAGGAGTTGAAATAGAAAATATAGGAATTGGGGAAGAATGGGGTTTACCTCTATTTTTTCAACTTGATAATTTCCTAAAGGAGGCTAGCCCTAAGTGGAAGAGACATTAAATAGGGAGTGGAGTGCCAAGGGTGGCCGGCCAAGTAAGTAGGGCCAGGGTTAGGGTTTCACTAGTTAGGCTATGGGCCTCTATGGGTCTAAGTCATAAGACATGGTTTATGAAATCACAAGTCATAATCAAACCTAATCAATATTCCTATTTCCCCAAATTAATTCTAATGACTAGGATATCATTAACTTAGGTTAAACTAGGGTTTCATAATCTAACCAAGTGGTCATGACTAGGGTTAGCTTCTAGGTCAGTCTCCAAAGTCACCATGAGTCAAAGTCAAGAATAGCACTAATTTAAAATATACCAAAAATCACTTAAATTCCAATAATTCTAATTAATACTATATAATTCCAATAATTCCCAAAAATTCAAAATGACCAAAATACCCTCAAGCTAGAAATGTGGTAGTAACATGCTTAGCGACTCGAACTCGGACTCGGGCTCGGGCTCGGGCTCATGGGCTCATGAGGCGTAATGTGGCGTTTTGTTGGCGTACTTTGCACTTAGCACGTCATGAGGCTCATGCGGTCCATGCGGTCCATGCGGCTCATGCGGCCTCATGTGGCTCATGCGGCTTCATGCGGTCCATGCGGCACTTACGGCCATGCGGCCAGGCTGCTGCTGCTACTGTCGCATGGAGGGCTCCGCTGACTGTGCAGGCTACAAGTCAGTTATGGAAAGACTGATTCAATGCGATTAATTCAGATCCACTTTTTGTGGGATTTGAATTAATTTCGTTGCTATCTTTGTGGAATTTAAATTAATTTCGTTGCTATCTTTGTGGGATTTGATTCAATCTTTCCATAACTGAAGAGACGGCTAGGATTTCCACCCTCTCTCTATATATACTCTCTTCTGGTCTCCTTTGTGAACAACTACGAATTTTATAAGTCAGAAAAGAGAGAGAGAGAGAGAGGGAGCTGCTGCCGCCATTGCAAGTCCATCCGAGGAGTCAGAACAGAGGTGCCTTCGAGCATTCCACAAGTTCTTCAACTTGCTGGTTCCTGGAAGCAATTCGTGTGGGGCGAATCTTGCTTTGAGCAACGGTATTTTGACACCCCAGCAACCTTTCTTCATCTCATCTTTCTCTCGATTATTGTTACTCGTTCTGTCCCAATTGTAACACGTTTGCAAGGAAGAACGAGAGATCTTCTCTTCTCTATTTCCCTCCTTCATATTGTAATCTGGCTATTTGGCTTTTTGTATCATCGTAGATCTTGAGTTTGATCACTGCAAAGTTTTTGTGTGACTCTCAGATCTCGATTGCATCAGTTTTTCCATCTTTGATCAAGCCCCGGACTAACAACAAGTACCATTTGCTTCAATATATATATATATATATATATATATATATATATATATATATATATATATATGAGTTGGCCCACGCAAGTCCACTCCACCAGCCCATCGGAACGAATGAGCTTGACTTTCTGGTTCGGTGCCTAAAAATAAGACAAGATACTACATACAGCGGATGCCACCTAGGCGTGCACTCTCGCATATACAAGATATGAATAACCCAATTCTGAGTCATACAACATTGGACTACACTCCATACTTAGGTGCACCCAATCAACTCCAGCTAATGTTATTAACAAAATAATATTTTGTCTGTAATTTGTGATGGCAGACGTAATTGTTGATTCACGTAACAGTCAACCATTAGCCTTCTGGTATCATCGGATTTTACCTTTTTAAAATGAGAATTTTTGACTTGTCCCCCACTTTGTTTACCCAAATTAAGGGTGCACTCCACTGTTTTGCATTAATGTACATCACCCCCCACATTTGACGGATTCCGTCAAAAATTAACGGTCAAACGTTTTGACCACAAATTTTGGACCAAAATGCCCTTCCTATTTTCTTCTTCCTCTTTCCTTCCCCTCCGGCGGCCACCGCACCCCCACGGCCACCGCCCCCGCACCGTCGCCTCCGCCGCTTGCCGCTGCCGTCCCTACTGCTGCTGCTGCCGCCGCCGCCGCTGCTGCCACCGCCGCCGCTGCTGCCACCGCTGCCGCCGCGGCTGCTGCTGCTAGTGCTGCTGCTGCGGCTGCGGGGAGGGGAGGGGGGAGCGGAGGGAGGCGGAGGGAGGGGGGCGGTGGCGGAGGGGGGGGAGCGAGGCGGGGAGGGGGGGGGGAGGGGGAGGGGGCGGTGGCGGAGGAGGGGAGCGGAGGCGCAGAGGCAGGCAGTGGCGGTGGCGGGGAGGGGGGGGAGGCGGGGAGCGGAGGCGGTGAACGACGGAGGTGGCCGCACGGGGGGTGGGGGTGGGGGGCGGTAGGGAGGGGGGTTAGAGAAAAGAGGGAGGAAGAAGACGAGGGCATTTTGGTCCCAAAAAAATATTTTTGACGGAATCCGTCCAATGTGGAGGGTGATGTACATTAATGCAAAACAGTGGGATGCATCCTTAATTTGAGTAAACAAAGTGGGAGGCAAGTCAAAAATTCTCTTTTAAAATTCAGACCAGAGGATCAATAAAAGATGGTCACGTGACATATGGTTACGTTAACAATCATAAACCACGCACAAAATAGCAGTGTCTATGTTATTATGATGACCACAACCGAACCTTCAATGGGAAGAAAACAAACAGTCCACACCAGTGACACCACAATATCCCGCAGCCGGCACAATAGTCAGTCCGTGTTGACGTAGAGGCCTAGATTCAAACGGATAGCATTGCACCCTGACAATGCACATGCCAAAGATACAGGCCAACAGCTTGCACAGGTCGAGATGTGGAACGTCGAGAAAAAAGACCGGAGAAAGATGATACCCTCCATTTAATGTCAAGAGTAGCATGCAAGTGTACAATGTGTTCTCTCTAGACATATGAAAATGGATTTCACAAACACACAGAACATCGAATTAAAGACAACATGGTGATCAAATGGGGTGAAAAATCGAAGATTCTTAACTAACACCACGTGGGTTCACAATACTCGTTTGGTGATTTGAGTTGCTGGGCCAAGCATGCATCTGATGCAACAATGCTGCTGGCTGCCTGGCACCAACTGGAGTTGAATGGTCGCACACAAACTCACACTTGCTACTGCAGGAGCTAACTCAGTTCCAGTGAATAATAAACAGCATCCCACTCTCCGTTATACTTCAAACAAGCTTTTTCTCATTTGTATGTGCAGCAAATATCGAGGTGTATATTGGGCCGGCCCAGACCGGATTGCGGTCGGTCCGGTCAAAGTCGGTCTGGGTCAGTTCTGACCTAGTCAACGAGCCGGTCCGGCTCGGCCCACCTCAAGCGGATTGAAGTAGCAACTTTTTGAATATTTGAGTGCAACCTTTTGGAGTCTAAAGTGCAGCATTATTGTGCATAATTTCTAGGCTTTTTTTTTTAGTATTACAAAATAGTTTTCTTGGTTTTTATTTTTTTGAAATCGAAATTTTTTTTCCTTTCTCTATTTTTTAAAATATGGAATATACCGATTCTAACCACCCTTATGGAGGTGACTCGCAACAAATTTTTTCTTATTATCCTGATTTGTTTGAAAATAATCGTATTCCTGATTCTGTGCCACCGACACAAATGTCATCTCCTGAAGTTTGAAGTATGGCTACTAATATTGTAAATAGAAAACAAAATCAGTTTTATGGAAATATTATGAAAATATATGTAACTCATAATGAAGGCGCATCCGTTTTATATCCAAAAGATCAAAAACTAATAGCTAAAGGTGCACAGTACAAAAAATGTAGAAAAAATTTATAAAAAAAAATGATCGCACGGATACTTTAAGAAAACACCATGAAAATTGTTATGGCAAGGACACACTGCATGCTAGACAGACACAGCTAAGTAGCGATCATCAAGGATGTTCAATAGGTAACTTTACATATTCTGATGCTCGTAACAAAATTGAGTTAACAAAATATATTATTTGTGATGAACAACCTTTTACATTCGGTAAGAGTGACTGGTATTATGATTATGCAAGTACTAATAGTAATCCTTATTTTACTAAAGTTTCTAGATCTACTATTAGAGCATAGGCTATCACAATATTCCAAAAAGAAGTGACAATTTTAAAAGAAAATTTTGTAATTGTTAGTAAATTTTCTCTAACTTCTACTAAACAAAATAATGCATATATTTGTATCACAGCTCATTATATAGATCCCAAATGGATGTTACAAAAACGTATTATTTTTCTACGATTAGAATTTTCACATACTGACTCTGTAATCGGTGGCGCTACAATACAGTTTGTATGTGAATATGATATTCACAATAAAAAAAAAATTAATTTCTTTTGGTAATGCTAGTAATAACACTTCTTGTATTAATATTTTAAGTTCATAATTTTTGCCTACAGTATAATGATGATCTTTTTTGTGTTAGATGTGCTTGTCATATTATTAATTTAATTGTACAAGAAGGTCTTCAATTCTTTCAAGCAAATTTAGAAAATGTTAAATTATGTTTACAAAGTTTGAACACTTCTACAAGTTGTCAACAAGCTTTTAAAACTTTATCTGCACAATATGGTATAATTTTTAGGAAATTTGTTAAGGATGCACCACGTAGATGGAACTCTACTTATTTAATGTTAAAATCTTCTATTAAATTTAAAGATATTATCACATTTTTGTAATGTTAATCCAAGTTTTGATTATCAAGTTATTAAAAATGATTGGTTAATTGCTAATTCTATATAATTTTTTTAGAATTATTTTACAATATTACATGTATTTTATCTGGAGTTTATTATCCAACTTTTTTTTTAACTTTAACAAAAATTATTAACATGTCTCACTTATTATTTAAATATAGAACGTTTCTAGTTTTGATTTTGTTGTTTCTAAAATGGAAACAAAATTTCTAAAATATTGGGGTGATATACCTCTTCTCTATTGTTTGGCTTCGATTTTTGATCCTAAGATTATGTTTTGGATCCTAAGATTAGATTAGATGACATATTTATATTGTTAGACGATTATAATGACAATATAAATGTTAATGTAGGTAACTTAAAAGTATAAATTAAAGATGTTTTAGATTCTTTAGTTATTTTATATGAAAAAAAAATTGTATCGAGCCGATCCGGTACAACCGTTCAAGGTAGTAGTAGTAGTAGCTCTACTTTTATGTCTAAATTATCACATACTAAAAATATACTACAAAGAAAGAAACAAAAATAATTTTTCCTACCAACTCAAGAATTGTACTTATATTTAAATTCTTATGAAGAAGATGAAGATGAATCTGCATCGTATTTTTCAATATTAGAATGGTGGAAAAAGACACAAAAAAAGTATCATATACTTTCTTCTATGGCATGTGATATACTAATGGTTCCGGTGTCAACAGTAGTATCGAAGTCTTGTTTTACTACGTGTTCAAGGATGCTAAGGAAGAAAACGAGTATGATGCTGCCAAATATTTTGGAAGCATACATCTGTTTTCAAGATTGGGTTCGTAAGAAAAAACGAACTCAAAACTCAAGATGTAAAAGTGCCGACATCAGTGAGCTAAACTTTCAATCCCTTAATTTGGAACACTACTGGACGAAGAGCTGAACAATAAACTTGGATTAAAGACAGACGACGAAAAATATATATATTGTACATCTTATTACAAATTTTATGAAAATAAAATATCAACTTTCAACTTTCAATTTATTTTATTAGTTCATATTAAAGCAAATTTAAATTATATTGACATTAATCAAAATTTATCTAACTTTTTCCTTCCCAAATTTTTTGTTTAGTTAATGTTGTAGCATATTTAAATTATAATAACGATAATAGTTTTTTTACAATTTTTTTCCTCAAAATTTTTTTTCACTATTTAAAAAACAGGCGGCCCGATTCGGGCCACCCCGACCGGATCATGGATCCAGACTGAATTTGACCAATTACTTTTTCGGACTGGCCCAATCCGCTTCCTCTCGAGTCGAGCCGACTCGACACGATCCGGCCCAAATTTGGTCAAACCCGGTCAAAATAGACCTCGGGCAGGCCGATGCCCACCATGAAGCAAAGCCGACAATTAAACAAGAAAGATGAATGAACAGCTCAAAAGAAATGGAAACAAACATTGACGAAAGCCCCAAAAAAAAAAGAGAATATAGAACAATGTTAAAGCAACATGGCTAAAGTAAACAGCTGCGACTGGACACTGGTTCCAATGTGTTTGCAATAATGCCACTCACTCACCATATTAATAAAAATAACAAAGACCACTACATTCCATCCTCCATAGTTCCTCCCCATCATACATAAAAAGAAGAGGAAATAAAACACTACATAATTCTCTCTTTCTTCTATCTCCCTTCCATGAAGCTTACAGCTAAAGCTCTGAGTTCTGCAAAATGAAAAGGCTGCAAAAGAGAGGGGTTTCCCACTTCGAAAGATGCAGTAGCAGTCCCAACTTTTTCTAATTACAAAACAACCCCTCTCCTTCCCTCATCCACCAAAGAAAACAAAAGAATCCAACAAACTTTTATTTAATCACTTCTTCTGCCCCCATATTCTTGCTTCCATTACTTAACCCAATCAACCAATTTAGAATTAGTTCTTCAACCAACCAAGCCAACAACAAATCTAAATTCCTACTACTAAATACTACTACTACTACTACTACTTTAAATTTTAGGTATATAGTCCTTTTCTTCTTCCTTTTAGTACCCATAATGATATTATTTTCCTAATACTAAGTTAGAAATGGTGGCTGGAATTAGTAGGTCCACTCTGGGGGGAGCCTGATCTCATGGCTTGCTGCTGCTGCAGGAGCTGCCTGCTGGGCATAATGGTGGTTCCTCTTTGCAACACTAGACATAACATCTGCAACATAAGAAGAAACATAACATCATAAATCCATAAAAGAGAGGATAGAAACTAAGCAAAGCTTGAAAAAACAAACATACCATGGTCAAGAACATAGCCACTGGCAGGGAGGTTGAGGTTGAGTGCCTGGATAACTCTGGCAGGGAGGAGCACAGTGGAACAAGCTGTTGACATGCAACCAAAAAATCGTTACATAAAAAGAAGTCAACAGTTTACGAACATACATACGTTCCAGATCCGAAGTTCACATAAGTTCCACCATACCTGGTTTCTTCTTGGGCTCATTTGAGGCTCCAACTCTTCTGGGCAGGAAGACCCCAGTACCTGCAGACTCCTTCCTCGCTGCGGTGCCGTTGAGGAAGACTGCTCTCATTCCAGACCCATTCAGATTCTGGTGGTGGTGCGGGTGCTGCTGCTGCTCCTTCCGAAGCGGTGGCCAAGCAGCAGAAGACAAGCTCTGCGGCCTAACCCCGTACTGTCTGGCTCTGCTCTGCCTCCCCCATGCTGCTGCTGCCGCGACGGCAGCGTACTGTTGTTTCAACAGCTGCTGCTTCTTGAGCTGGTAAAACTACTCGTACCCAAAAAACAAAAATTATCAGCAAAAACTAAACAACATAAGCAGCAGCAGCTAGAATCGAGCAAAGTAACAAAATAAGACCCACGTACATGAGCGGCCCTCAGCTGCTGCTGAATGAGAGCTTCCTTGTCATGAACAAGAGACGCCTTTGTGGGCTGCCCAAGCAGCCCCCTCTCCCGGCCGCCGTTTAGCCCCAACCTCACCACCTGGCCGGCAGCCTGGTACAGCACCTCCAGCGCGTTGTCGCTGCTGCTCCCCGGCTTCGCAAACGGGGTAGAGGGCAACTCGGGGCTGCTCGAGAAGGACCAGCTCCCGAGCGTCGACTGCGGCGAGGTCGCCAGCACCTGCATGTGTAGCAAAGCAACTCCACAAATTAAAACTATATATGATCACACGTAAAAAAATAAAAAAAATAACACATCCAACTGTGACAAGAATAGCAAGAATGTATGTATGTATACTTGTGGCGAGTCTTCTATCCTGCTCTTGGACACCAGGCTGGCCAGGTAGACCTCCTCTTCGGACTCGGTTGTCAACAAGCCGTCGTTGTCGAGGAAGTCGGAAGGGAGCCAGAACTCACCGTCCTCCATCGACTCCTTGGCCATCATCTATTATACCCACCCAACCAAAAAAAGATGTTAGGAGGAAGCGGAAGAAAAACTTTGCTGCTCATAGAAGAGACCATAATAACTCACCACTAATTGTGGTGGTGGTGGTGGTGGTGGTGGAGGAGAAGAGAAGGTGGAGGTGGGGGATGGAAGGAATGTCAAAAGAGGATTTGGGGGTGTGCAGTGGAGGGGGTTGGGTTTCATGTGAGGGGGCTTTTATGAGAGGGGGACAAACATCTTTTTACAAAGAAATTTAAATTGTGGGTTGGGAAAAAGGAGTGAGAAATGACAAGAATACTAATCAACTTTTAGTTGGTGGAGTGGAGAATTAAGCTTTTGTAAACACACCAACTTGCCATTTGTTTCCATTTCAGACCTGCTGCAAATATGACACTTGAGACGGCTCTTGATCAAACAATTAGTAGGACTGGAAGAGTCTTCATCAGGAGAGAAGGTTAATTTTTACCGCCATTAACAAGTGTCTTAATTTGGTTTAGAATCTATTGAACTGAGAGTAGTGCTTAGGGCCAAACAGAAAAAGATGCTGCTGCTCTGCTCGCTAGAAGCTTTTTTTAAGGACTAATCAGCTCCTGTTAACAAAAAGAAGAGGCATAAAACATTGAAGGGAAAAAATATTCCAAAATTTCTTGATTAACACAAGTCAAAGATTCTGTAATGCCATTAGCTGAGGTAGGCAAAGGACAAAACATCTATAAACCAAAAGGTAAGTTTGTCTATGAGATCGAGACATCTCGATTTGGCCCAACTGACAAAGAAGGAAGTCTCCTGTTAGGTTTATAAGAGCATCTCCAACCCTATTGTTTTGTTAAGTGTTGTGAGTCTTAGGTGGCTCCTATGTGGCATGGGCCACAAGATAATGTCTTATTTATGTGGCAAAATTATATCTCAAAAGACAATGAGATAGGAAAACTCTCTCCAATGCAAAAGTATTTAGAAGACAATAAAAAGTATTTTTTCCAACCTCCAAGGCAACTTTTAAGACAACTACTCATCTTCTTTCTTTTTTCTAATATTTTTATTCATAATTGATGACATGGAAGAGAAGACATTGTCAAGTGCATTATCTAGAACAAGACAATCAACTTCACAATGTCTTCTTTAATTTTTGCCACATAAGCTTCACAATTGACTTGACAATTGCATTGGAGAAGAACTTTTGAATAAAATTTTGTCGTTCCTATATGGCATTAACTTTTTTCCAAAGTCACAGTAGGGTTGGAGATGCTCTAACAATTTGACTATGTTCAGCAGTTGGAAAATTTGATGATTTGTATTTCGTTGTTGCAGTTCATTTTCCTTGCCAGATGAATTTTGTTAAAATTTTTGGGGGTTTTGGCCTTTGTTTAGAAACTTTAGTCCCACATCGGCTAGGCCAAAGGAGTTGTATCTCTATATATTAGCTATGCTAGTTTAGAGATGCACATGTGGTGTGGAGGTGCACATGGGTGTGCCATGTGGGGTTATTTTTCTAATGGAAAAAAGGCTAAATCAACAATTGAAAGCATTCATGGTTTTTGCTCTTGGAAAAATTATTTCCATGGGAGCTAAGCCCCGTAGGGACTTAGCGACTCGGACTCGGGCTCATGAGGCGTAATGTGGCATTCTTTTGGCGCACTTTGCACTTAGCATCGTCGCTAGGCGCATAGTGCGCTTAAGTTGCTCGCAACTTGCTTCAGATCATGCCTGAGCATGATCTGAGCGATTATTGCACGTTCGGAGTGGTTATTACCACGTCCCGAATGTTGTGCTAACCGGGCAGTTGCTACTCAGGCCTATAAAAGGTCTCTTCTCCCTCACAGGTAAAAAACACAGAACATATTCAGAGAGTTACGAAAGTTTACAAGTGTTTCTGAACACAAGTAAACAGAGCCTGTCAGAGAGAAGAGAAACTTTGTACCAGCGTTGCTTTTGTACGGGAGTCCGTGTACACTCCGAGGAGTCAGAAGAGCAGAAGTGTTCCAAAGTTCTTCGACGAACTTGCTGGTTCCTGGAAGCTATTCGTGTGGGACGAATATAGCTTTGAGCAACGGTGATCATTTACCCCAGCAGGCCATCTTCCATCTTTCGCCTGTCATCTTCTTTGTTGCTGTGGATTACGAAATCTTTTTAGATTCTCGTAATATCATAACGAGATCTTCTTAGATCTTCGTTATACTTACGCAACCTTCCTAGAAGTGTTGCGTTGGAACATTGTTCTTATAATTGTTTCATCTTCTTAGTTTTTCCATCAAAAAATTGTGTCCCGGCACTAACAATCTCAAAGCTATATTGCTGCGATGGAAAACTTTAATGCTTCACTCTTCAATACTGACTTCTGTAAGTTAGAAAAGTTTGATGGAGAGCATTATCAAATCTGGAAGAGGTAGGTTTATCTCACTCTTCAACTCAGAGACGTTGATTACGTGCTCCTTGAAAAGGAACCTACTGTTCCAGATACTGGGTCTGCTGCCGCAATCACTGCGGCTACTAAACTTCAGGCCAAGTGGAGAAGGGAGAATAGCATTTACAGGCTGCTTATCCTGAATGCTATGGAGGATTCCCTAGCAGAATCCTACAGTAAGAAGACTATTGCCAGAGACATATGGGAGTCTCTGGAGAAACTGTACGAAGAAGACAAAAATAGGAGCAAGATTTTTGTGGTTGAAAAATATCACAAATGGCTCTTTGAGGACGAGAAGTCCATGCTGCCGCAGGTGAAGGAATTTCTGAAGCTGCGACAGAAGTTGGAAGACGAGGCGATGCCCCTCCCCGACAAGTTTGTTGTTGGAGGGATTGTCTCAAAGCTTCCCGATGGGTGGAGTAAGTTCTATACAAACATGCATAGGAAGAAGCTTGAGATCTGCCTTGAAGATCTCTTATAGAAAATCTATGTTGAGGACCAGATGCGGGCTCAACTGAAGGTGGACGCACTGTCTAAGCAATTAGCTAACGCCAATCTGGTTCATACCAAGGAACCAAGGGGAAAGCATACGGCTTCCCACAGCAAGAAGAAGGATCCTAACAATCTAAACGTGAAGGGGACTTCCTTCAAGCCAAAGAAGGCAAAGTCTCAGATGCCTTGTTTCAAGTGTGGCAAGAAGGGCCACTTCAAGATGAATGAAAAGCAAAAACCAAAAAATCAGGGCAAGGTAAGCCTAGTAAGGTCTCTATGATCACTGACGTTGTTGCTATGATTGTGCAGGTTGATTCGGTAGGGACTGACTCTGACTGGTGGGTAGACATTGGAGCCACCTGCCATGTTTGCTCCAGCAAGGAGTGGTTCATCACCTACACACCTACTTCTGAAGTAGTTATGGTGGCGAACCAGGCACAAGCTGAAGTGCTCGGGATTGGGACGGTAGTGTTGAAGCTGACTTCTGGCAAGTCTCTAACGCTTCAAGGCGTGAAGCACGTACCTGCTATCGCCAAGAACCAGATCTCAGGAGGCCTACTCTACAACGCAGGCCTTAGGATGGACATCAATGCTGGCCAGATGGTGATGTCTATCAAGGGAACATATTTTGGAAAAGCTTTTTATACCGAAGGAATGTTCAAAATTCAGCTTGTAAATCAGTCTAATGCAATTAATGTAATTAATGCAATCACTCCTTCTGCTTATACTCTTGAGTTGTGGCATAAAAGGCTAGGACATGTTCATTGTAAACGAATAAACAGAATGTCTAGTCTAGGACTTATCTCCAAGTGTGGGGGTAATGTAGAGAAATGTGAAGTTTGTGCTCAAACAAAGATCACAAGGAAACCCTTTCCTCGGGTTAATCGAAGTACAGATGTCACACCCCAGTACCGAAATACGGAGACGGACTAGGTCAGCTACTCCATATGAGGTACGTAACGTCATACGGCGATCGTGGCTGTCGAGAAAATAGGGGGTACATGCTACAATCAAGTCTCCTATGGTCCCACAGAGTTCTATGTCTCAATCAATTAAGTCACATCAGCAATTAAATGAACATTAAAGATAAAGCAGTAAGGCGTCCCCGACGCTTCATCAAAATGGTCATGAGAGACTAGCTTTATAATTTAGCTATCTCAGAGAGTCAGAAGTACAAAATTATACACAGCTGCAGTCTGTTTAATTACAATTATGTACTGACACAAAATATCGAGTAATCCGGCTAACAGGTGCCGGTGGCTAAACGCCGCAAAAGTATAAGCAGGAGTGGTGGAGAAGAAACCCACTCGAGTCTCCGAACCGCCATGCTCCTAGTATGCACCATGGATGTCAGGGAGGAAGATCGTGTCCTCCGGCTCTGCTACGAGATCTGGCCAAACAAAACCAGCGGGGTCAGCCCCGAATAGCAAGTACCGCCAAAGGGGCACAAGAGTTAAGATTAAAAACCCAGTTAATAGAATGATTGATAATAGTAATACTTATGCTACTATTATAGAGTAGCGCAACATCTTCGAACCCATATGGCACCCTTACAACCAAACAAGGACAAAAGGTGCCGCATGGAGTCGGGACGTGTCGTACTCTATAACTTTCACATAAGTTAAAAGGTAAAAATAATAAAATCTCCTGATCGTGACTTCGGTCGATAGCCTATCGCAGCACAATAACCAACCCAACAATCAAACAAGAACATGGGTTGGATCATGCACCATGATAGACCATGTTCCTCAGTCATTCACAGAAGTAGCACTTCACAACCAGAATATGTCTTCCGTTCATAACTTCGGTCCACAGCCTATCATAGTACGATAACCAACCCAACAATCAAACAAGAACATGGGTTGGATAACGTACCATGACAGTCCGCTTTTCTCAGTTATTTACGGAAGGTAATAGGATACAAGCAAGTCATTTTCACGGCCAATCAAGTCTACGAGTTTCTAGTGGGACGAGGATATCCTCGCGTCATGTTATTAGAAAATCCTCAGATCGTATCTTTCCAGCAAGGCTAGCCCACCCAGGAGTTCGCGTAGACAGGTGTTATTGAGCACAGGTCCCTCGTAAGGCCACCTTGCCAAAACATATATTATATAGCAGGAATTAATCGGATACAGTCATCCATTCGTTGCAGATGACACAGTATCCGTGGAGACCAGCCGGCGCGTCAAATCAATATCTCAAGGCGGCTGGTGTAACACGATCTCGGGATTTTGCCCTCCCCATGCATCTAGTATATTTAGTTGCCTAGTTTAACCCTAGGTGAAATCTTGGAGTCACATGCTGTGGCCTGCATAATTATCCTCCTAAAGTCGTACTTTAGTACGAGTACCCCAAAGAGGATCCATGTCAATCAGTATGTCAACATATGCTACCCTCCTTAGTGTAATACATCATTGCAAATACGCCACGTGGAGTTACGAGTCATTTGTCGAGCATGAACAAGAACTGGGACATTCAGGTACATGTATCGGGTAGGAACTCTTTGTTCTCCGGGGTCACATTAGTGCTCATATCATGCTCGGGACAAAAGACGTAAGGATATAAAATGGTCATATAATATCTGATAAAATATTAAAAGCGTACGCACAAAATCACGCACGCTCAAGGGGTGAAAAGTTACGCAGGCTCACTCAAGGCAGCGTACGTGAAAAGTCACGCAGGCTCACTCAAGGCAGCGTGCGTGAAAAGTCACGCAGGCTCAAGGGGAGAGCTGCGTGAAAAGTCACGCAGGCTCAAGGAGAGAGCTGCGTGAAAAGTCACGCAGGCTCAAGGATGGAGCTGCGTGAAAAGTCACGCAGGCTCAAGGAGAGAGTTGCGTGAAAAGTCATGCAGGCTCAAGGAGAGAGCTGCGTGAAAAGTCACGCATGCTCAAGGAGAGACATGCTTCCAACAGGAAGCGTGCTCAAACAGGAGCACACTGCTCACTATCTTCTCCAAACAGCAAGAATACCATGGCTGAACCTGTCACGCCCCGATCCCGGAGGATCGAAAACTAGTCACTGGGCGTGATGCCGTACAAGTCTAGATTGCACTTGTACAAGGCAAAACCATTACAGTTCCTGGTAATTCTCAGAAAACATCGACAATGCAGCGGAACCAAGCAGATAAATTGAAGTCACATAATTTATATAGAAATGTATCTCTTTATTGATAATCAAGATGGATTACAAGACTCGCAGCGGAATACAGAGTTTACAACTGTTTACAAGACTTTTAAATAGCCGACTGAATGTATACACTTGCCCTTTAGGCTACAAATGAATATACCGACTTCTTTACAATGAACTTGCCAATATGGCTACAATCTCACTGGTACAACTGAGTTCCCATGTTCCATACATTATGTCCCGTATAGCAGAAGACATCGTCTTGCAAGAAGAGCTTCTGCACATCCATCCGATTCATCGATGCCAAGCACTGATTCACAGGATTTCCCCCAAGCAAACACCTGTAATATTGCCCACAACGTGGGTCAGTACATCATCAATGTACTGGCGAGTGGTGCTGGCCCAACTCACCTAAGAAGACAACACTAAGTAATCATGTTACAGAACATTATTAACAGTGGTCTTTCTTGTTGCCTTAGGGTCAATTTCATGTTATAGCCGATAAGAACTAAAGCATGCAAATCTCATAGCCAACATAATTTAAAGCATACTGTTATCACCCTTTGGTGATTCTTACCCACAGTCGTGTAGCCATCCCGGTATATTTATAATACTTACTCTGCCTGCACAAGACATTGTTAGAAACAATATCATGATTCAATATGAATATCACCGTTCAGGTGATTCTTACCAACAGCCGACATCCTTCCCTGTATTTGAGTAATAACTTACTCTGCCTGCATAAGACATCATTAGCACCTGACCTATCTATATGAAGGTCACTGGCGACACGCCATCCTGGACCGTCTTACAGGTATACAGCGCCCTTGCCAGTGCAGGTAGCTAGCCCCACTGTAAGTCCTGTATACCGTGCTACTACTTCAGCACTGCCACTACTTCGGCATTGGTTTCCCCTAGGACGAACCGGGTTCCATGGCCCAGGAATACCGTTCGAGAAACCACCTTGTCGACAAGTTGTCCATGACCATGCAACTATATGCAACTTATCTAAGAAGAAAACATATAATGCATGATAAGGAAAACTAAGCAAAACCATCATTCTCATTCGTATTGCCATCTTGCCATCTAGCCATCTTGCCTTGAGCCAATGCTCACATTATCATCTGCCCAATCCAGGGTCTTGACGTAATCAACATTCTACATCGACGACAGGATAATAGAATGTTGTTACCCAATGCCTTGCCACATCTTTGATACCAAACATCTTTCCAACCAAACTCAGTGTACTCACCGCCCAATTCCTGGGACTTAGCATCTGTTTTAGCATTCATTCATTTGAATGCAATTCAAGCATACTCACTGCCCAGTTCTTTGGGTCATAACATCTGTTTTGCCATCTATTCATTGAGCCAACGCTCGATATACTCACCGCCCAAGTATTTGGGACTTTGCCTTCACCTGTCATGTAATTCATCGCAACAGCGTACAAGCATACAATTTATTTAGCCACAACAGTTTACGTTCAGGTGATTATTATCTTTCATTATCTTTCCAAATTCCATGCAAGGTGTTATTGAACAAACTCAACTAGAAACATAGTATACTCATCCTTATTTTAAGCGTGAAGCTAAAGGATCTTTGAAGGGTTCAACACTACTCACATTCATAGGACGATTCCCGCCACGATCGTATAGACTTCCAAGCGATCCTTCGCATAATCCCAAGTCCAACAAGGCTTCATCGAACCAACCATCCAACATAAGGCATCTTGCGGGTCGGGGCACTACAATATATACCACCCAGAAAAAGTTTCGTCCTCGAAACTTAAAACAAAACTCATCCCCAAAATTTCAACCAACTCTTCATGAAACTTCTCAACGATCAACTTGTACTATTTAACATTTCTCCGCAATCTCTCGATTGATTTCAAGTATTGTACCATTTCGTTACAACATCCCAATTGATTCAACATAGTTTACCATCTTTGATCTTTCCTCCGACACTCGTGCAAATCCTCAGCACACGATAATCCTTCCCGTGGCTTCGTTTGAATTCAGCATACCACTTAGTTGGAATCATACACATATTTTAGGCGTCCCCGAAATACATGCACTTCAGCCAAGTTCAGTGATAGAGAAAGCGAACGAGCTACGGTGTACCTTCCTTTTTGAACATCAGTAATTCTTTTTGAGCATCTCGTATAATCCCACTTTGTTTATTCAATATTCCAACCAATTACTAAGACGATAGATGTCGCCAATCCCAATTCGATAAATTTTCCTCAACCGATCCAATATTTCAAAATATTCAAACTTAGATGTATCAAGTATTCCTTTCAAGTTCATTGTCATCCATGCCACCAAAGTTGATAAATCCCATAGCAATATTTTTATTTCGATACCCCGATTCTCATCGGTCAAATCTTGTACTCATTATCGTTCGCATCCATACACATTGTTTGCAACTTGTAAATTTCCCAATCATGATCCATCTTTCAAATCGTACGATCCTTTAAATTGTACCACAATTTCTCTCTAGCAACATTTCTTGCTGTCCTCCAACATTTTCTCTTATTGATCAAGCCAACATATTTATCCTCTCGCATAGGCAACTATCATATTCCAGCAACATTAATTCTGAGGGTCATTCATATTCACATTCGCCGATCTCGGCTACATGCACTATCCAATTCCGTCATTACACTTATCCTCAATCTTGATCCGGTCAATGAAATTATTCCAACTATCTCAAAGCACTACCAACAATTTTTGCAGCTCAATATCAATCAACCAATCCAACCAGTTCTAACAATTCCCAACATTTCAACCAAGGCAACTCAATTTCCGAAACCAACATGATCCGTCATCCCATCCAACAATATAACATCAAAATTTTCCAAATATCTATTCCATTCCAAAGCCTACCTTCCAACACATCTTATTCATTCCAACCATACTCACGCAACACCAATAGGGACATCCTACGGTTTTCCAATAGTCAACTTAGCATACAATCAAGTCTCTACGGTCAGCTAATCTAAGCTAAACCAGACATTCAGCTAACCCATATGAGATGAGTAGCTATCAGGGACATACTTATCTCTTATCTTAGAGGCAACCAATTCTCAACATAGGGCAACTCTATGGTCTGACCAACTTAGGGACATGGGACGCCATCCCAATCTGAGACTTAAGCAAGCAACCAACAATCTAGGCAACCAACCGATAATCTAGGCAACTAGCCAACAATCTAGGCAACCAACCAACAATCTAGGCAACTAGCCAACAATCTAGGCAACCAACCGACAATCTAGGGTCAAGTCTTTCTACCCGTACTCATACTCGAGTCATACCCAACGAAGTCTCATTCTAGACTTACCCGCAACCGACCAAATCTATCCGACAATTCTATCCAACAATTCTATGGGTCAATCTCGAAGCTATCATATAAAACTCCTCAATAGAATATTCAACTTTCAATTTCCATTTGCATAGACATAGCATCACTTGTTCAATCCGACTTGCATCCTCATATCGTACTCATATGTCTATTCAATCGGGTCAACTATTTCGAGTCATCATCCGACATTGCTATCTCAATACTTTATCACTTATGATCTCTTTCCTACGGTCTCTTCGCGACATATTCGTTTCCCACATTCTTAGATCATCGATACGGTCCGTACTCTTTTAACCAACAAAAATCAGGCAACTATAATCATATTTCTTCCGAGGCATCATTTATAAATTTTCTAACACCAACACGGACATCTCTTAGCAATTCACGTTAACCATCAATATTAGTTTTGTATCATCTCCTTGTGATCCCATAAAAAGATTTACTATTCATGCACCGATCCAAATCTCTATAGCACCAATCATCTAGCATCATATATCGGTCATCTTAGTGGACCTGACATAACTCATCGGCTAAGTCATAATCCAACAATTCTATATCCCACCAAACTTGTTATCCATGCGACAACATCATCTATTGACAGGGTCTATTACATACCGCTGCACCTCGATACTTATTTGTATCCCAGCCATTCGACTCTCGTAAGGAACATCTACTCTTTCATGCATCAAGGGACAAGTACTCATTCTCTATGCCTCAAAATATTCAAGGGTCATATCATGTTAATTCGGGACATTAATTTCTTTCAAGCACACTGCACCACGTGCTAAGATCATCTATTCCTCAATCTCATTTTCCAACTTTTCGGTCGTCGATGCAACTCTTTGCATCTTCTAAATCATTTGCAACATCCCGATAAGCGTCAAACATTACCATCCATTCTGTCGATATCTAACATGCAATTTCTTTAACTCAATTCCAACATCGTTCAATATTCGGTCCATAGTTGTTCTCGCAAAATCTTTCAATAGCAACACCACACTATCATTACCAAGCCTACAATCCTTCTACCCAACTGATTCAAGTACTCGCCTGAATCTGAAATTCTTTTCTTTCCCAACCAAGGCATCATTTCATATTCTCAATTCTCTTATTACCCAACTTAATGCTAACCGACAAGGTCTAGCGATGGTTCATCTGAATACATCAAAATCTCACAACGGTCATCCAACTTAACAATCAAAGAACACGCCTAGCCAACATGTATCGATCGTAAGCTCAGCTACGATTTGATACCACCCACTACCTTATAGGTAAAGCAATCACAAATTCATAGACACATCAAGGGTCAAGGGACATCTTATCACGACAAGGGTATATGTAATATACCACCCAGAGCTCAAGCTATTCTCAACACAATATTCCTTCGCATCAAACCAACGTCCAACATGGACAATCCATCCTGCAGTGGTTATGCTGACCACAAATACCGACTCAAAATTCGGTCGATTCCCATTCACTGAAATCCATGCACATTCCGTTCTAACATACCAAGCCATCACCCACGGTCGATTGCTGCATAACAATCGACTCAAAGAATCCCACACCTACGTCATCCAGCATACATCACAAACTTATTATCACATCGCATCATTGTTATTCTTTTTGGTATCTTTTAGAAATTCAACAAAGCACACATATCACAGCCCACATATTTAGACTTATTGTATGGAACACCCAGTGAGAGGTTAGAATGATCAACGGACTTTCAGTCAAGGGAACAACATAGAATAATTTGGAAGCAACACAGAACAATCGCAGAAGCACTATGAATCATCATAGAGGCAACTTTGATTTCATCGCGGAAGCAACTTTGAGTATTCGCGGAAGCAACTTTGATTCACCGCGGAAGCAACTTTGAATAATCGCGGAAGCAATCTTTGAATCATCGCGGAAGCAGCTTAGAATCATCTTAGTAGCAACATTGATTCGAAACAAATCGAATAGGAATTCAAGGACGTAAAGCCGTGCTCTGATACCATTATGTCACGCCCCGATCCCGGAGGATCGAAAACTAGTCACTGGGCGTGATGCCGTACAAGTCTAGATTGCACTTGTACAAGGCAAAACCATTACAGTTCCTGGTAATTCTCAGAAAACATCGACAATGCAGCGGAACCAAGCAGATAAATTGAAGTCACACAATTTATATAGAAATGTATCTCTTTATTGATAATCAAGATGGATTACAAGACTCGCAGCGGAATACAGAGTTTACAACTGTTTACAAGACTTTTAAATAGCCGACTGAATGTATACACTTGCCCTTTAGGCTACAAATGAATATACCGACTTCTTTACAATAAACTTGCCAATATGGCTACAATCTCACTGGTACAACTGAGTTCCCATGTTCCATACATTATGTCCCGTATAGCAGAAGACATCGTCTTGCAAGAAGAGCTTCTGCACATCCATCCGATTCATCGATGCCAAGCACTGATTCACAGGATTTCCCCCAAGCAAACACCTGTAATATTGCCCACAACGTGGGTCAGTACATCATCAATGTACTGGCGAGCGGTGCTGGCCCAACTCACCTAAGAAGACAACACTAAGTAATCATGTTACAGAACATTATTAACAGTGGTCTTTCTTGTTGCCTTAGGGTCAATTTCATGTTATAGCCGATAAGAACTAAAGCATGCAAATCTCATAGCCAACATAATTTAAAGCATACTGTTATCACCCTTTGGTGATTCTTACCCACAGTCGTGTAGCCATCCCGGTATATTTATAATACTTACTCTGCCTGCACAAGACATTGTTAGAAACAATATCATGATTCAATATGAATATCACCGTTCAGGTGATTCTTACCAACAGCCGACATCCTTTCCTGTATTTGAGTAATAACTTGCTCTGCCTGCATAAGACATCATTAGCACCTGACCTATCTATATGAAGGTCACTGGCGACACGCCATCCTGGACCGTCTTACAGGTATACAGCGCCCTTGCCAGTGCAGGTAGCTAGCCCCACTGTAAGTCCTGTATACCGTGCTACTACTTCAGCACTGCCACTACTTCGGCATTGGTTTCCCCTAGGACGAACCGGGTTCCATGGCCCAGGAATACCGTTCGAGAAACCACCTTGTCGACAAGTTGTCCATGACCATGCAACTATATGCAACTTATCTAAGAAGAAAACATATAATGCATGATAAGGAAAACTAAGCAAAACCATCATTCTCATTCGTATTGCCATCTTGCCATCTAGCCATCTTGCCTTGAGCCAATGCTCACATTATCATCTGCCCAATCCAGGGTCTTGGTGTAATCAACATTCTACATCGACGACAGGATAATAGAATGTTGTTACCCAATGCCTTGCCACATCTTTGATACCAAACATCTTTCCAACCAAACTCAGTGTACTCACCGCCCAATTCCTGGGACTTAGCATCTGTTTTAGCATTCATTCATTTGAATGCAATTCAAGCATACTCACTGCCCAGTTCTTTGGGTCTTAACATCTGTTTTGCCATCTATTTATTGAGCCAACGCTCGATATACTCACCACCCAAGTATTTGGGACTTTGCCTTCACCTGTCATGTAATTCATCGCAACAGCGTACAAGCATACAATTTATTTAGCCACAACAGTTTACGTTCAGGTGATTATTATCTTTCATTATCTTTCCAAATTCCATGCAAGGTGTTATTGAACAAACTCAACTAGAAACATAGTATACTCATCCTTATTTTAAGCGTGAAGCTAAAGGATCTTTGAAGGGTTCAACACTACTCACATTCATAGGACGATTCCCGCCACGATCGTATAGACTTCCAAGCGATCCTTCGCATAATCCCAAGTCCAACAAGGCTTCATCGAACCAACCATCCAACATAAGGCATCTTGCGGGTCGGGGCACTACAGAACCCAAGCTTCAAGCATCATAACTTGGCCATCCGAACTCCAAATCCAGATTTCTAAGGTTCCAACTTGGGTGAAACTGAATGCTCTTCCACATGGAAGCATCAAAAACCCATAAAATCCAACTAAAGTAGATCAAACCAGGTAAAATTCGAAAATGATTAAAACTTAGATCTACAAAAATCAAAGCTTCAAAATGGAAATTTCCAAGTTCTAAACTAGTATAGATTGAGGAGAAGAACATATTTTGGCAAATAGTTTTGTAAGAAATCATTGACAAAATTATGGATTCATCTCTTGAGCAAGTTGGTACTTGCCTTGGTTGGTGGAGGAAATAAATGAGAGGAAGTAAATGAGAGGAGAGAGAATGAGATGAGTTATATATATAAGGATCTTGGACCCATGGGTTCATGATGAACCAAAGGGTTCAAGATGAACCATTGGTGAACCAATAATAGGTTACCCAAATGAGCCAAAACTGTAGGCCCAAATGCAAAAAAGAAATTAGAAAATAATATTTTGTCGAATATTTTTGGGAAATACATTGAGAAATACTGCATAATAAATATCGTATAAATTCAAGGTAAATATAATTTATCGGTTTACGTATTAAAATACGTATTCCAGGATTGGGGAGTGACATCTCTACCCTTCTTAGAAAAATTCTGTCCTCAGAATTCCAGCCAAGATAGGATAGTAAAATCAGGGCAAGCAAGGCACAATCATATACAAGTTAACTATCATAGCAGTTATTATCATACATCACAAAGTGTAAAACAAGCAGGTGCAGATAAGCATGGAATCGTGTCAATAAGGTACAAAAATATACCTTATTAGTCAAACAAATGCGGATACCGAGATCTGATCTCATCCTCGCACTCCCAGGTTGAGTCTCCCGAAGAGTGATGGTTCCAAGAAACACGGACAAGGCTTATCGTCCGATTCTTGAGTACCTTCTCTCGCCGGCCTAAAATAGATACGGGTTGTTCCTCGTAAGTTAGGTCGGTACCAACGACTAACTCAGAATGATCGAGGACATGACTCAGATCCGGGATATACCTACGTAATTGGGACACATGAAACACATCATGTATGCCAGTTAACGAAGGCGGAAGGGCAAGTCGATAAGCCACATCGCCTATCCGAGCGAGAATCTTAAAAGGACCAACGTATCTTGGACTAAGCTTTCCTCGGGTTCCAAATCTGATGATACCCCGAGTAGGCGAAATCCGCAGAAATACTTGGCCGCCAACTCTGAACTCTAGAGGCCTACGATGCTGATCTGCCCAATGACGATGTCGGTCCTGCGCAACTCGAAGGCGTTCTCTGACCAGCTTAACTATCTCCACAGTCTGCGTGATCATCTCTGGTCCCAACAACTTTCGTTCTCCGATGTCGTCCCATGCCAAAGGGGACCTGCACTTTCTTCCGTACAATGCCTCGAACGGGGCCATCTGAATGCTAGCCTGATAGCTGTTGTTATAGGAGAACTCCACTAGATGAAGGTGGTCCTCCCAAGATCTGCCAAAATCCAAGGTACACGCCCGTAGCATATCTTCTAACGTCTGGATGGTTCTTTCTGATTGCCCGTCGGTTAGTGGATGATAAGCAGTACTGAATCTTAACTTGGTTCCCAAACTTTGGTGTAAGCTCCGCCAAAAATGGAAAGTAAACTGCGTATCCCGATCTGATACTATACTAGCTGGAACACCGTGCTGCCTTACTATCTGCTTCATGTACATTTCTGCTAACTGCTCAGTAGTCTGTCCAACTCGAAAGGGAAGGAAATGAGCGACCTTCGTGAGTCGATCTACTATTACCCAGACTGCATTCTTACCAGTCGGGGATCTAGGTAAACCGGTCACAAAATCCATCGTGATGTGCTCCCATTTCCATTCTGGGATAGGAAGCGGCTATAGCAACCCTGCTGGTCTCTGCTGCTCGGCTTTCACCTGCTGACATACCAGACACTTGGATACAAATCTCGCTATCTCACTTTTCATGCCATTCCACCAAAAGTACTGCCTGATATCTCGATACATCTTCATTCCTCCTGGATGAATGGAGTAAATAGAACTATGAGCTTCGGACATAACTTCTTACCGAAGGTCTCCACTCGGTACACAGAGTCTGTTTCCAAACCTGAGCGTACCATCTTCATGAATCACTAACTCCTTCCTACGGCCTGATTCACACTCCGACCGCAACTTCTGGATCTGTGGATCTCCTGCTTGTGCTGCCCTTATCCTCTCTACTAAGGTTGACTGAATCTGCATACTGGTCATTCTTCCTATATCCTTTGGCAAAACTACTTCAATTTCCATACTCTGAAGGTCTTCTAAAATATGCTTCTGCGAGGTCAAGATAAAGGCACTGTCTCTCCTACTCAGTGCATCTGCAACTATATTCGCCTTGCCTGGATGATGCTGAAGATCTAAGTCAAAATCCTTCAGTAGTTCTAACCATCTTCTTTGTCTCATGTTCAAATCTCGCTGCGTGAATACGTATTTCAAACTCTTATGATCAGTATAGATCTCTACCCGATCTTCGTATAAATAATGCCTCCACAACTTGAGTGAAAACACCATAGTTGCTAACTCCAAATCGTGAGTCGGGTAATTCTTCTCATGGTCTCGAAGCTGTCGAGACGCATATGCTATCACTTTTCTGTGCTGCATCAATACACATCCAAGACCCTTCCCAGATGCGTCACAATATACTGTAAAGCCTCCCGCTCCTACTGGAAGCGTCAAGATCGGGGCTGAGATCAATCTCTTCTTCAATTCTTCAAATGATGCCTGACAGCTAGCTGACCAAACAAACTCTACGTCCTTGTGCGTCAAACGCGTTAAGGGCGCAGAGATCTTGGCAAAGTCCGCCACGAACCTTCTGTAGTAACCAGCTAACCCTAAGAAACTTCGCACTTCTGCAACCGTTCTCGGGACTGGCCAATGCTCTACGGCCTCAATCTTCTTCGGATCCACTGACACTCCTGTCCCAGAAATTACATGCCCCAGGAACGAAATGTGATCTAACCAGAATTCACACTTGTCGAGCTTCGCATAAAGTTGATGCTCCCTCAATGTCTGCAAGACAGTCCTAAGATGTTTCTCATGCTCCTCTTCACTGCTGGAGTAGACAAGAATGTCATCTAGGAACACCACCACAAATTTATCCAAATACGGCAAAAAGATGCGGTTCATTAAATCCATGAATACTGCGGGGGCGTTGGTTAGTCCAAAGGGCATTACTAAAAACTCATAATGCCCATATCTAGATCTGAATGCTGTCTTCGTTATGTCTTTGTCACGCCCCAGAACCAGAATACTGGAGAGCGGGGGCGGACACAGCCAGCTACGTATAATGAAATGGAATCCATCTCATTATACGGTCACGGCTGTCTAGAAATATGAGGGTTTATCTACAAGCCATCAGTCTCTTAAGGTCATAAATTATCCTATTGTCTCAATCTCAACCAACTAATAATAGTCACAAGATATCAGATCACCAAATATACAATTGTAAGGCGTCCCAAACATTACATATCTAGATGATCATGAAGCTAGTCGTACAAAATGTAAGGACTAGCAAGAGTTAAGTCATACATGATCAACCTCGAGTTGCCAATCATGATTACAGCCCGTAGGCAGACAGTAAATAAAGTTGCAAACGAGCTAACACTTGCTCGGCGGCTAAACGCCTCAAAAGAATAATGTACAATAGAGTGGGAGAACAAAAGAAACCCACACGTTGCCCTGGTTACGCCTGGTGTTCACCATCGGGCTGGAAAGCAGGTAGATCCTTTGCTGCTGCTCCGGTATCTGGCCATACAAAACCAGCTGGGTCAGACCCCAGAAAGAGCAAGTGCCACAAAGGAGGCCACGAAATAAGAACAAAAGCCAGCAATTAACACAATAATATAATTACATAATAAGAGATGGTAATTAAGAAAAATATGATAGGTGAATTTAAAAGACAATCTTGTACAAAATCGATAAAAGACAGAACATATGGAAAAGCATGACAGGATGATATACGATGAGATAACCATGGGACTATTCAGAGAACCAGGTTACAACCCGTAAACCAAATAAGGACCGGGGTTGTAATCCTTCGTCTGAACGGAACTTGGATTCTCCCACCATTTATCGGCCAGATATAAGAAAATCATGACAGGTAGCAATTCTTATGCAGGAATCAAGACAAGACTAGACAGGTTATACTTCACTCAATCAATCACGGCCAAGCAAATACTACGGCTTACTACTTTAACTAACTAGGGTTATCACAAACCTAATTACTAACAAGATGCAATGAGAATTCCAAGTCCGGTTACCTGTTTGTTACTACCTGAGTGATCCCAGCAAGAAAAGGAAAAGATAGCAGGATATAGCAGACACACTGTAGTAAGATACATGTGTCCTAAGGTACCACACTCGACGGCGGGCTGGAAGTGCGCTCATCTCGACGGATAGCAACAAATCCCTAGTATATATATATGGCCGGGACCAAAGGGGCAACGGGTAACTGGGAAATTCTCCATGAACTATTTGATCAATCTAATTATTAATCCTAGCCATATTCAGTATGAATCCCTGACCGTGGGAAACCAGGAATTCATGTCCTAGACATGATGCAAGACAAGACAGGTTCATTTGTACATACACAATCACCCACGGTGTCCAGGCCACTTATTCTTGTCAAGTCGGGTTAGCCGTCGCAACAGCATTAAGTTATCAAGTCATGTTACAAGTCAAGTCAAGTCAAGAGTGCGCCGCCACGGGCCACTATCAAGTTATCAAGATAAATCATGTCAGGGTACTTGTCAGGAGTGCGCCACGGCGGGCTACTATCATGTCAGGTTGGTCATGTCATGAGTGCACCACTACGGGTCACTGTTGTGTTATGCTAGTTCCTTGCCATACCAAGCCATGTATAATAGTCATTCCAAACATATTAAGTAAAATCAAGTTCATGACAAAAGGCGTAAGGATATAAAATGGGCATAAAATATCTAATAAAATATCAATATACAGGACTATATAAAAGCTAAGCTTAAAGAAATAAGATCAAAACTTCAAGAGCCAATGGGTTAAGCAAGGGGGTCAGGGGAGCAGCGTACGAAAAAGTCACGCACGCTGAGAGAGCAGCGTAGGTGAAAGTCACGCACGCTACAGGGAGCAGTGTACGTGAAAGTCACGCACGCTACAGGGAGCAGCTGCGTGAAAAGTCACGCACGCTCAAGGAAGCAGCATAAGTGAAAGTCACGCACGCTACAGGGAGCAGCTGCGTGAAAAGTCACGCACGCTCAAGAAGACACGCTTCCAACAGGAAGCGTACTCAAGTCTGCGTACGCAGCGCTAAAAAGCGCGCATAGCTCAGTGTGCGTGAGTTAAACAGCTCTGCACACTGCTCACAGTCTCCTCCAAACAGCAAGAACACCATGGATGAACCCAAAGCTTCCAAGCATCATAACTTGGCCATCCGAACTCCAAATCCGGATTTCCAAAGTTCCAACTGGAGTGAAATTGAATGCTCTTCCACATGGAAACATCAAAAAATCCATAAAATCCAACTTAAGAAGCTCAAACCATACAAAATCCGAAAATGGAAATAACTTAGATCTATCACAATGGAGGCACCAAATCACAAAATACCAAGACCTAATGTTGATCACCATGACCTAATCTATCAAATGGACAAAGAAAAAGAGGGTTCTCATGAAGTGGCAAGGTGCACTTGCCTAGGGTTAGAAGAGTTGTGGAGGAAGGAGAAGAAGAAGAAGAAGGAAATTAATGGTAGAAGTTATGAGGAGAGAGAGTGGTAGGTGGGGGTTATAAAGAGGGGGAGTTGTGGTGGAATGAAGGTGGAGTGTAGGTTAAGGTGATCCAACTCACATAAAATCGAACCAATCCAAATAAAACCGAGCCATGCCAAAAACCCAAAAATACGAGAAATGCTGAAATTCCACAAGTCGAGAAAAATAAAAATACATGCCAAAATCCAGATACGAGTATAAATACGAAATACGGGAAATACAGAAAATGAGGGTGACAACTCTACCCACCTTAAAAGAATTCCGTCCTCGGAATTTAATCAAGGAGCTAGAGATTGCCACGACAAGCTACACTAAGCACAGGCAAGCTACACTAAGCAGTTCAATCATACAATGCAAGCAAGAAAGGAAAAATGTAAGGCATAAGAAAGATATTATACCTCACGAGTCAAACAAGTAGGAATATCGTGATCGGATGTCATCCTCACACTCCCACGTTTGACTCTCCCAAGGAGCGATGAACTCAAGCAACATGAACTAAACTGATAGTCTTGCGCTTGAGGTCTCTCCCCTTGGTCAAACAGGGACACGGGACTTTTCTCATACGAAAAGGTTAAAGGCTGTTGGTACCAATCTTTTCGAATGATCTAGGACATGGCTCGGGTCTGGAATATACCGTTGTAATTAGGACACATGAAACATGACACGTATCCCGCATAACGACGGCGGAAAGCAAGACAATAGGACACAGATACCTCTCCGTCGATTCTGGATCTGGGCCAGGGCCAGGGCGAACTGTTGAGGCCTCTGTTGCTGGAAGGCCTGGGCCTGAGACGGCAATGGACCCGGGAACGGGAGCTGCTGTGGTTGGTGAACTGGAGCTGATTCTGGTGCTGGTGCTGGTCCCATAACCGAGGGACTAGTTACTGTCGACGATGATCTGTTTCTGAACGGACAAGATCCTATCATGTGGTCCGGCGAACCACAAACCAAGCACAATCCCTGTGCTCTGCGGCACTCAGTAACAACATGCCCGGGCTTTCCGCAATGAGAACAACCGGTTGCGAAAGGCCGCTTCTGCTTCTGCTGCTGGGGATAGGTCGGGGCAGAATACTGTAAGGAGGCAACTGAATCTATCCTCGTAGCTCCAATGGTCAAGGCCCTAGCTGCCGGGGCCGGTGCTGAGGATTGGTTCATCTGGTCGCGAGACCGCTTTCGATCTCCGGTCCGGTCCGTTATCCTTCGGGAAGTGTACTCATGCCTCCTCGCTGCTCGCAAGACGGCATCGAAAGTTCTGTGCTCGAACTGCTCTACTGCCAGTATGATCTCCAAGTGGAGCCCCTGTTGAAATCGTTGTGCTCTGTCTAGCTCGGTTGCCACCAAAGTGGGAGCAAACCGACTCAACCTTAAAAACTCGGCCGCATATCCGTCGACCGTCCTGTTCATCTGCCTGAGATTACTAAACCTGGTCTGCAGGTCATATCTAGCCACTGCGTTGAAGTACTTGGTCTGAAACATATCACTGAATATCGCCCACATGACAGGCGTACCTAAACTCGCTGCTTGCATAGCCCACCAGCTGCGGGCTAGGTCTAGTAACTGCAGGCGCACCACCGCCACCTTCTCTGCTTCAGGGGTCCTGGCTGCCTCCAAGATAACTTCAATGTCCTGTAGCCAGGCATCTGCAGCAATAGCATCCTCGCTGCCATCGAAGAAGGGAGGGTTCAGGCGCTTGAAATTGTTGACCGCATTGTTCCCTCGAGGACCAATTCCGCTCATAGCATCTTGTACCGCTTGCTGCAAGGCATCACCTCGACGGTTCTGAGACGCAAGCAACTCACGGATGAGCCCTATCAAGACCCCATCCTCTGACCCTGCTAGCTGAACTGGCTGGACTGGGGGCTCTGGTTCTCCAGAAGGCATGGCTCGAGAGGCGGCTGCGGAGGACTGATCTTGACCTTCTTGTTGTTGCTGGTCTGCCAGCCGAACTTCTTCTGGCTGATCAACAGGAATGATGCCACTGAAGCAATGGCATCGGGAATATTAAGGAAGGACCAGGATAGAACAATGATGCAAGCATGTTATCAAGTCAGGAATCCAAGGAGATAAGAAGATACGAGTGGAGATCAAAGGCGAGTACAGATTGAGACATCTATCCGGTAAACTCTCACATTTCTTGATTGACAAGACCTGCATGGGCCACCACTTAAACCATGTCACGCCCCAGAACCAGAATACTGGAGAGCGGGGGCGGACACAGCCAGCTACGTATAATGAAATGGAATCCATCTCATTATACGGTCACGGCTGTCTAGAAATATGAGGGTTTATCTACAAGCCATCAGTCTCTTAAGGTCATAAATTATCCTATTGTCTCAATCTCAACCAACTAATAATAGTCACAAGATATCAGATCACCAAATATACAATTGTAAGGCGTCCCAAACATTACATATCCAGATGATCATGAAGCTAGTCGTACAAAATGTAAGGACTAGCAAGAGTTAAGTCATACATGATCAACCTCGAGTTGCCAATCATGATTACAGCCCGTAGGCAGACAGTAAATAAAGTTGCAAACGAGCTAACACTTGCTCGGCGGCTAAACGCCTCAAAAGAATAATGTATAATAGAGTGGGAGAACAAAAGAAACCCACACGTTGCCCTGGTTACGCCTGGTGTTCACCATCGGGCTAGAAAGTAGGTAGATCCTTTGCTGCTGCTCCGGTATCTGGCCATACAAAACCAGCTGGGTCAGACCCCAGAAAGAGCAAGTGCCACAAAGGAGGCCACGAAATAAGAACAAAAGCCAGCAATTAACACAATAATATAATTACATAATAAGAGATGGTAATTAAGAAAAGCATGATAGGTGAATTTAAAAGACAATCTTGTACAAAATCGATAAAAGACAGAACATATGGAAAAGCATGACAGGATGATATACGATGAGATAACTATGGGACTATTCAGAGAACCAGGTTACAACCCGTAAACCAAACAAGGACCGAGGTTGTAACCCTTCGTCTGAACAGAACTTGGATTCTCCCACCATTTATCGGCCAGATATAAGAAAATCATGACAGGTAGCAATTCTTATGCAGGAATCAAGACAAGACTAGACAGGTTATACTTTACTCAATCAATCACGGCCAAGCAAATACTACGACTTACTACTTTAACTAACTAGGGTTATCACAAACCTAATTACTAACAAGATGCAATGAGAATTCCAAGTCCGGTTACCTGTTTGTTACTACCTGAGTGATCCCAGCAAGAAAAGGAAAAGATAGCAGGATATAGCAGACACACTGTAGTAAGATACATGTGTCCTAAGGTACCACACTCGACGACGGGCTGGAAGTGCGCTCATCTCGACGGATAGCAACAAATCCCTAGTATATATATGGCCGGGACCAAAGGGGCAACGGGTAACTGGGAAATTCTCCATGAACTATTTGATCAATCTAATTATTAATCCTAGCCATATTCAGTATGAATCCCTGATCGTGGGAAACTAGGAATTCATGTCCTAGACATGATGCAAGACAAGACAGGTTCATTTGTACATACACAATCACCCACGGTGTCCAGGCCACTTATTCTTGTCAAGTCGGGTTAGCCGTCGCAACAGCATTAAGTTATCAAGTCATGTTACAAGTCAAGTCAAGTCAAGAGTGCGCCGCCACGGGCCACTATCAAGTTATCAAGATAAATCATGTCAGGGTACTTGTCAGGAGTGCGCCATGGCGGGCTACTATCATGTCAGGTTGGTCATATCATGAGTGCACTACTACGGGTCACTGTCGTGTTATGCTAGTTCCTTGCCATACCAAGCCATGTACAATAGTCATTCCAAACATATTAAGTAAAATCAAGTTCATGACAAAAGGCGTAAGGATATAAAATGGGCATAAAATATCTAATAAAATATCAATATACAGGACTATATAAAAGCCAAGCTTAAAGAAATAAGATCAAAACTTCAAGAGCCAATGGGTTAAGCAAGGGGGTCAGGGGAGCAGCGTACGAAAAAGTCACGCACGCTGAGAGAGCAGCGTAGGTGAAAGTCACGCACGCTACAGGGAGCAGTGTACGTGAAAGTCACGCACGCTACAGGGAGCAGCTGCGTGAAAAGTCACGCACGCTCAAGGAAGCAGCATACGTGAAAGTCACGCACGCTACAGGGAGCAGCTGCGTGAAAAGTCACGCACGCTCAAGAAGACACGCTTCCAACAGGAAGCGTACTCAAGTCTGCGTACGCAGCGCTAAAGAGCGCGCATAGCTCAGTGTGCGTGAGTTAAACAGCTCTGCACACTGCTCACAGTCTCCTCCAAACAGCAAGAACACCATGGATGAACCCAAAGCTTCCAAGCATCATAACTTGGCCATCCGAACTCCAAATCCGGATTTCCAAAGTTCCAACTGGAGTGAAATTGAATGCTCTTCCACATGGAAACATCAAAAAACCCATAAAATCCAACTTAAGAAGCTCAAACCATACAAAATCTGAAAATGGAAATAACTTAGATCTATCACAATGGAGGCACCAAATCACAAAATACCAAGACCTAATGTTGATCACCATGACCTAGTCTATCAAATGGACAAAGAAAAAGAGGGTTCTCATGAAGTGGCAAGGTGCACTTGCCTAGGGTTAGGAGAGTTGTGGAGGAAGGAGAAGAAGAAGAAGAAAATTAATGGTGGAAGTTATGAGGAGAGAGAGTGGTAGGTGGGGGTTATAAAGAGGGGGAGTTGTGGTGGAATGAAGGTAGAGTGTAGGTTAAGGTGATCCAACTCACATAAAACCGAACCAATCCAAATAAAACCGAGCCATGCCAAAAACCCAAAAATACGAGAAATGCTGAAATTCCACAAGTCGAGAAAAATAAAAATACATGCCAAAATCCAGATACGAGTATAAATACGAAATACGGGAAATACAGAAAATGAGGGTGATAGTCTTGCTCCCGGACTCTTACTTGATAGTATCCTGACCGAAGATCGATCTTGGAAAAGACGCTGGCCTTGCTCAACTGGTCAAACAGGTCATCAATCCTTGGTAGTGGGTACTTATTCTTCACTGTTACTGCATTCAGCTTGCGGTAGTCGATGCACATCCTCGTCGACCTATCCTTCTTGGGAACTAGAATCACTGGCACGGCCCAGGGCGATTTACTGTCTCGGATGAATCCCTTAGACTTTAACTCTTCTTCATGTTGATACAACTTATCCTGTTCTGACGGCGATATTCTGTAAACTCTGTCTGCAATAGGCCTCGTTCCAGGGTTCAACTCAATGCTAAATTCTACTTCTCTGACTGGGGGTATCCCTGGGAGCTCATCAGGGAAGACGTCGAGAAAATCTTCGACCACTCTCGGAATCTGTCCTGGCTCTGACACTGCTGCTGATATGACGCCTTCGACCTGATTCTTCAAGGTTCGAGTAAAGATGAACTGCTCCATCCCAGGAATGCTGAATATGACCCTACCTCCTCTACAATCAATTGTCGCATGACTGTCTCTCAACCAGTCCATGCCAAGAACGACATTAAAATTCCCCATAGGGAATTCAATCAATGATGCGGGCAGTAAATACCCACACACCTCCACCGGACATGAAAAGCACACTCTGCTAACTTCTACGAGCCCATTGCCGGTGAGTATATCCATCCTCTCCGGCAATGCCTCAAACTCTAATCCAATCCGTGTAGCATATTGTGCAGAAATGAATGAATGAGTAGCGCCTGAATCAAATAATGCTACAGCGGGAAACGAGGTGACGAGAATTTTACCTGCCACCACGTCACTAGACGCTAGAGCCTCTTCCAAGGTCAATGTGAGAGCCTGGCCTCGCGGAGCCCCTTATTGCGGCCTTCCTCGACCATGCTGTTGCTGCCTCTGAGGGCCTTCGGCTTCCTGTGCCTGACGGAACATCTGTGCCTGCGTTGGTAGACGCTGGGTAGAGGCCTCACTGCTAATACTGGCCCTCCACTCGGGGTTGCCACCGGAGCTGGCAATGCTGGAAACTGCTGAGCTGGCCCTCCTGGCCTCTGCATCACAGGACAAGTGGAGATATGGTGGTCTGAACTACCACACCTCAAGCATAAGCCATTCGCTGACCGGCACACCTCCCTCGTGTGCCCTGTCTTCCCACAAAATGTACAGCCCTGGGGTGCTCCCTGACGCTGTTGTTGGTTCCTCGGCTGCTGATGCCGAACTGGCGCTGTATTAGTTGACACGGCCGTCCTCCGCGGTGCTCCTGCATCATGAATACGACACCGGGTGCTGGTGCCGATGTTCGCTGCATTGCTCCTCCTCCAACCTGGGAATGAGATCTCTTCTGACCTCCTGTCCTCGATGCCAACCTCTGCTGGGTAAGCTCGTACCTCCGAGCGGCCGTCAAAACAGCGTCAAACGTCTGGTAGTCGTGTCCTTCCACAAGCTGTAATAATTCCAAATGAAGTCCCTGCTGGAACCTCATAGCCTTCTCTGGCTCCGTTGCCACCATTACTGGTGCGAAACGGCACAATCTGCAGAACTCTGCTGCATACCCATCTACGGTCTTGCCTGCTTGCTTGAGACTAATAAACTTCTGCTGGAGCTCATATCGAGCTACTACGCCAAAATACTTAGCCTTGAATCTGTCACTGAAGGTGGTCCAACGAACAGGGCGTCTTGTACCAACTTCTTCTGATGCCCACCAGTCGCGGGCAAGATCCTGAAGTACCAGTTTGACCTGATCAACCTTCTCATCATCTGGAATCTTGGCTGCCACAAGAATGGCTTCGATGTCTTGAATTCAGGCATCCGCAGTGATGGCATCCTCCGTGCCATCAAAATACCTCGGGTTCAAGCGACGAAACCTTCCTGATGCTCCCGAGTCAACCCCGGCACTCCTCTCAAGAGCTAACTGAATCCCTTGGTTCAGCAACATGTTCTGCTCCTGCTGCCGAGTCTGTTGCTGTTGGTTAGTGACAAGAAACCCCCGGATGATCTCCAGGAGTGCTACGGCGTCTGGTACTGTCGTCGCTGCTGGTGCTGCAGGAGTTTCAATAACCTACGGCTGCACTGCCTCTGGTTCCACTTCTGTTTGTGCCTGCCCTGGGGAAGGTTCTCTCCCCTGTTGCTGCCCAGTCGAGTCATGCTCTTGCTGCTCTTCCTCATGGGCCTCACCCGCTACTGAGAATGAAGCACCCCTATAGAGAAAGATATAAGATTATCAAGTCCGAACGAGGAAGATTTCGAGGATGCAAGTCAGGTTAGAGATCAAGGCAAGGACAGAGAATTTCGAAACAGAATTTCAAGGGGAACAAGTTTTGATTCAGACTCCTAATAATTCGTAATACCCCACAAGTCTGAAAATCAGACCTGCATGGGCCACCACTAAAACCTTGTCACGCCCCAGTACCGAAATACGGAGACGGACTAGGCCAGCTACTCCATATGAGGTACGTAACATCATACGACGATCGTGGCTGTCGAGAGACTAGGGGGTACATGCTACAATCAAGTCTCCTATTGTCCCACAGAGTTCTATGTCTCAATCAATCAAGTCACATCAGCAATTAAATGAACATTAAAGATAAAGCAGTAAGGCGTCCCCGACGCTTCATCAAAATGGTCATGAGAGACTAGCTTTATAATTTAGCTATCTCAGAGAGTCAGAAGTACAAAATTATACACAGCTGCAGTCTGTTTAATTACAATTATGTACTGACACAAAATATCGAGTAATCCGGCTAACAGGTGCCGGTGGCTAAACGCCGCAAAAGTATAAGCAGGAGTGGTGGAGAAGAAACCCACTCGAGTCCCCGAACCGCCATGCTCCTAGTATGCACCATGGATGTCAGGGAGGAAGATCGTGTCCTCCGGCTCTGCTACGAGATCTGGCCAAACAAAACCAGCGGGGTCAGCCCCGAATAGCAAGTACCGCCAAAGGGGCACAAGAGTTAAGATTAAAAACCCAGTTAATAGAATGATTGATAATAGTAATACTTATGCTACTATTATAGAGTAGCGCAACATCTTCGAACCCATATGGCACCCTTACAACCAAACAAGGACAAAAGGTGCCGCATGGAGTCGGGACGTGTCGTACTCTATAACTTTCACATAAGTTAAAAGGTAAAAACAATAAAATCTCCTGATCGTGACTTCGGTCGATAGCCTATCGCAGCACAATAACCAACCCAACAATCAAACAAGAACATGGGTTGGATCATGCACCATGATAGACCATGTTCCTCAGTCATTCACAGAAGTAGCACTTCACAACCAGAATATGTCTTCCGTTCATAACTTCGGTCCACAGCCTATCATAGTACGATAACCAACCCAACAATCAAACAAGAACATGGGTTGGATCACGTACCATGACAGTCCGCTTCCCTCAGTTATTCACGGAAGGTAATAGGATACAAGCAAGTCGTTTTCATGGCCAATCAAGTCTACAAGTTTCTAGTGGGACGAGGTTATCCCCGCGTCATGTTATTAGAAAATCCTAAGATCGTATCTTTCCAGCAAGGCTAGCCCACCCAGGGATTCGCGTAGACAGGTATTATTGAGCACAGGTCCCTCGTAAGGCCACCTTGCCAAAATATATATTATATAGCAGGAATTAATCGGATACAGTCATCCACTCGTTGCAGATGACACAGTATCCGTGGAGACCAGCCGGCGCGTCAAGTCAATATCTCAAGGCGGCTGGTGTAACACGATCTCGGGATTTTGCCCTCCCCATGCATATAGTATATTTAGTTGTCTAGTTTAACCCTAGGTGAAATCTTGGACTCACATGCTGTGGCCTGCATGATTATCCTCCTAAAGTCGTACTTTAGTACGAGTACCCCAAAGAGGATCCATGTCAATCAGTATGTCAACATGTGCTACCCTCCTTAGTGTAATGCATCATTGCAAATACGCCACGTGGAGTTACGAGTCATTTGTCGAGCATGAACAAGAACTGGGACATTCAGGTACATGTATCGGGTAGGAACTCTTTGTTCTCCGGGGTCACATTAGTGCTCATATCATGCTCGGGACAAAAGACGTAAGGATATAAAATGGTCATATAATATCTGATAAAATATCAAAAGCGTACGCATAAAAGCACGCACGCTCAAGGGGTGAAAAGTCACGCAGGCTCACTCAAGGCAGCGTGCGTGAAAAGTCACGCAGGCTCAAGGGGAGAGCTGCGTGAAAAGTCACGCAGGCTCAAGGAGAGAGCTGCGTGAAAAGTCACGCAGGCTCAAGGAGAGAGCTGTGTGAAAAGTCACGCAGGCTCAAGGAGAGACACGCTTCCAACAGAAAGCGTGCTCAAACAGGAGCACACTGCTCACTGTCTTCTCCAAACAGCAAGAACACCATGGCTGAACCCAAGCTTCAAGCATCATAACTTGGCCATCCGAACTCCAAATCCAGATTTCCAAGGTTCCAACTTGGGTGAAACTGAATGCTCTTCCACATGGAAGCATCAAAAACCCATAAAATCCAACTAAAGTAGATCAAACCAGGCAAAATCCGAAAATGATTAAAACTTAGATCTACAAAAATCAAAGCTTCAAAATGGAAATTTCTAAGTTCTAAACTAGTATAGATTGAGGAGAAGAACATGTTTTGGCAAATAGTTTTGTAAGAAATCATTGACAAAATTATGGATCCATCTCTTGAGCAAGTTGGTACTTGCCTTGGTTGGTGGAGGAAATAAATGAGAGGAAGTAAATGAGAGGAGAGAGAATGAGATGAGTTATATATATAAGGATCTTGGACCCATGGGTTCATGATAAACCAAAGGGTTCAAGATGAACCATTGGTGAACCAAGAATAGGTTACCCAAATGAGCCAAAACTGTAGGCCCAAATGCAGAAAATAAATTAAGAAATAATATTTTGTCGAATATTTTTGGGAAATGCATGAAGAAATACTGCATAATAAATATCGTATAAATTCAAGGTAAATATAATTTATCGGTTTACGTATTAAAATACGTATTCCAGGATTGGGGAGTGACAACAGATCTTCTGGAGTTAGTACACTCTGATATCTGTGATTTCAAACAGTTCTCTACAAAGGCCGGGATGAAGTATTTCATAACCTTCATCGATGACTTCTCTAAGTATGCGTTCGTCTACTTGCTGAAGGCTAAAGACGAAGCATTAGAGAATTTCAAGGAGTTCAGAGCCGAAGCTGAGTGGCAGACTGGACAACAACTCAAAAGAATAAGAAGTGATCGAGGTGGGGAGTACAGGTCTCATGAATTCGCATCGTTCTGTAAAGAACATGGAATTGTCAATGAGACTACGGCTTCGTACTCTTCTCAATCAAACAGAGTAGCAGAGAGGAAGAACAGAACATTAACAGAAATGATTAACTCAATGCTGTTGACTGCGGGTCTTCCTAAGTGCTACTGGGGAGAGGCTGTATTTACAGCCACTTTTATTTTAAATAGAGTGCCTTATGCAACTTCAGACGTTACTTCTCATGAACTCTGGTTCAAGGTCAGACCTAAATTGAATGTCATTCGAGTGTGGGGGTGTCTGGCATATGTCAAGCTTCCAGATCTGAAGATTCAGAAGCTTGGGACAAGGACTACTAAGACGATCTTCTTGGGGTATGTCGAGAAGAGTGATGCTCAAAGATTTCTTAATATTGAGTCAAATCATATCATTGAATCTTGCGACGCAGAATATTTTGAAGAAAAATTTGTAAGGCATAAGAATATTGTTCTTGCGGATGTACCGGAGAACAATGAGGATGCGCAGAAAACTGAAGCCTTCAATGAAGATGTGGTCCAAGAAGATGTTGTTGAAACAATGATTGAACCAGAACAAGCTGAGCTGTCAGCTAAGCGTGTGAGGAGGCCGAAGGACTTCGGAAGTGACTTTGTCACCTATCATGTGGAAGCAGATCCGCTTACCTATGATAAGGCGATGAAGACCAGAGACGCAGTTTTCTGGAAGGAGGCGATTGACAATGAAATTGATTCTATCACCTCAAATAACACTTGGGTGTTGGTTGATCTTTCTGAAGGAGCAAAACCCATCGGATGCAAATGGATCTTCAAGAAGAAGATGAAAGCAGACATAACTATTGATAAGTTTAAGGCTAGGTTGGTAGCCAAGGAATTTTTTCAGAAGTAGTAGATTGACTACTTTGACACGTATACTCCAGTAGCCCAGATGACCACCATCAGAATGTTGATTGCTCTCGCAGTAATACATAAGATGGTGATACATCAGATGGATGTGAAAACGACTTTTCTAAATGGCGAGCTGATAGAAGAGATATACATGCAACAGCCAGAGGGATTTGTCGTCAAGGGTCTTGAAGACAAAGTCTACAAGTTGGTGAAATCTTTGTACGGTCTTAAACAAGCTCCCAAGATGTGGCATGAGAAATTTGACAAAGTTATAAGGTCAAATGGCTACATGGTCAGCGAGACGGACAAGTGTGTTTGCACGAAGTTCGCTGATGGAAGAGGTGTGATCGTTTGTCTGTACGTGGACGATATGCTTATCCTAGGTACGGATATGGGTTGTGTCACGGAGACAAAGAAATTCATCTCGAGCAAGTTCAGTATGAAGGACTTGGGGGAAGCTGATATGATCTTAGGGATCAAGATCATCCGGACAGATACTAGACTAGCTATGACGTCCCAGAACCAGAATACTGGAGAGCGGGGGCGAACATAGCCAGCTACGTATATTGAAATGGAATCCACCTCGCTATACGGTCACGGCTGTCTAGATATGAGGGTTTACTACAAGCCAACAGTCTCTTAAGGTCAAGCCTATTGTCTCAATCTCATGCAAGTAATATAATTACAAGATGTTAGACCACCAAATATACAATAAAAGGCGTCCCAAATATTACATATTCAGCTGATCATGAAGCTAGTCATACAAAATACGAGGACTAGCAAGAGTTAAGTCATACATGATCAACCCTAGAATTTGTTAATCATGTTACAGCCCGTAGACAGACAGTAAGTAAAGGTGCATCAAGCTAACAGGTGCTCGTCGGCTAAACGCCTCAAAAGAATAAATTTATAATGTAGTGGGTGGAACAAAATGGAAAACCCACTCGTAGTCCGGGTTCCTTCTAGTTGCCACCATCGGGCTAGAAGTTCGGTAGATCCTCGGGTGCTGCTCCGAAATCTGGCCACACAAAACCAGCTGGGTCAAACCCCAGAAAGAGCAAGTGCCACAAAGGAGGCCACGAAATAAGAACAAAAGCCAGCATATTAGAATATAAGAAATAGAAGAAAAGTACAAGTAATAAAGAGTACAACAGGACAATAAACGACTAGGGACATGGAACCATTTCGGGAGCCAGATTACAACCCGTAAACCAAACAAGGACCGGGGTTGTAACCCTTCGCCTGAATAGCACTTGTCTCTACCCATTTATTGTTAAGATAAGTAAATCAATCATGTTCAGGGGTACCAGATACAGGGACTAGACGAGACTTAGACAGAGCTGAACACCATTCATTCACAAGCGGCCAAGCAAATACTACGGCTTACTACTTTAACTAACTAGGGTTATCACAAGCCTAATTACTAACAAGATGCAAGTGAGAAATTCCCAGTCCCAAGCCCTGCAGACTATCCAGTTATCCTTCCGCGGGTTGAGAGTATGGTTGGGTACATCGCCCAGGAGACGATATACCCTTAGGTGACTTAGAGGGTGCAACAAATGACAGTGTGCTGGAAATGTGCCCTACTCGTCGGTAGGCTACAAGTCCGTTTAAAGCGCCCAAATAACGAGATCGCTTGTGACTGGAAATTCTCCATGAATGATAGTTTGATCTAGCCATTAGCCTAATCCATATTCAGTGCGAATCCCTGACCGTGGTAACCAGGAAGTCACGTCCTAGACATGATGCAAGACAAGACAAATGGATTGCACAAGCAGTTTGAGTGAACACCTACGGGGTCAGAGTGAATATACAAGTCAAGTTTCAAGTTACAAGTCAGGACTGCGCCGTCACGGGCCACTATCAAGTTATCCAGTACCAAGATTAATTATGAATCACAGGTTACAAGTTAAGAGCGCACCCCATCGGGTCACTACTAAGGAGATCAGAAAGTACTAGAATCATAAATCACAGAAATCACAAAATCGTACTAGTTATAAGCAAAATACCAAAAACCGTGCTAGGCCGTGTAGGGTCAAGACAGTCGTGTTGTGTCCCAAAATTCCAATCTACAAAAGAGAAGTCAAGTCCAAGAAATAAAACCAAACCATCATGGCAAGTAGATTGCGCAGGGGATCAGATTGCGCAGGGGGGGACGGACTGCGCAGGGGATAAACTACGTAGGGGATGGACTGCGCTGGGTCGGGTTGCGCCGAAGTTGGCTTGCACTGGGAGCGGGTTGCGCTGAAGTTGGCTTGTGCTGGGAGCGGGTTGCGCTAATGTCATGTGCGCTGGGGTAAGCTGCACTAGGGTTGGATTGCGCTGGAGCTGAGCCGAGCTGAGCTGAGAGCGAGCTGCGCAGCAGTCGAGTGCGCTGGGGTCGGCTTGCGCAGGGGATGAGCGGCGCAACATTCAAGTGCGCCAAGGGAAGGAAGGCGCTGGGCTAAGAAGCGCCAGCGCAAGTCAGTCCAGCGCAAAGCGCTGGCCGAGGAGTTGCGCAGTCCGGTCAAGCGCTAAAGAGCGCAGGCCGAGGGTCATCTTCTCCACCAGGCCGAGAGGAAGACCCCAAGAACCCTATATTTTAAATCTTCATAACTTGGCCAAATCAAAACAAAATTTTGATTTCCAAAGTTCTAACTTGTGTAAAAATTGAATTCTCTTCCACATGGAAGCCTCAAAACAAGGAAAAATCTAAGTTTAATAGATCAAAACCAAGAAAATCCGAAAATGCTAAAAACTTAGATCTAGAAAAATAGAAGCTCCAAATCACAAAATGCCAAGTTCTAATGTTGTTCACCATGGCCTAATCTAGCTAATGGACAAATAAGAATTGGGTCCTTATGTGGTGGCAGGGTGCATTTTCCTATGGTGTTGGTGTTGTGTGGAGGAAGGAAGAAGAAGATAAAGAAATTAATGGAAGTTATGAGGAGAAAGAAAGTTAGGTTGGGTTTTAATGAGGGTGGATTGTGGTGGAATAAGGGTAGAGATTAACTAGGGTGTTCCAATGCATACTAAACCAAACCAATTCTTTCTCCACAAAATAAAACCAAGCCAGGTCCAAAACCCGTTTTACGAGAAAACCAAAATCTGCAAGTTAAGCCCAAACACAATTACAGGCCATAATATGGGAAAATAGAATACAGGTCCAAAATACGTATAAGCCTAAATTAAATACGTATTCCGAAATACGGGCATTACACTAGCGCTGTCACAGTCTCATTATATTGAGACAGTGATCACTCGTTATGGGTATCGGGATCTTCCAGAGATCGATATGCCGCAGAAGCCTAATTCAGGGGAAAGTGTCAGGCAACTGGAGTATGCAAGCGTTATCGGGAGTTTGATGTATGCTACTACTGCCATAAGGCCTGACATAGCTTTCGTCGTGGGAATGCTGAGTCATTTTACGAGCAACCCAGGTGTTGAACACTGGAAAGCTGTGAAACGGGTTATGAGATATCTCAAGAAGACTCAGACATATGCACTGTACTACAGCAGAGATCCGCCGGTAGTGGAAGGCTTCAGTGATGCCAGCTGGTGCTCAGAGGTAGAGAGCAAGAGATCCACAGGTGGATTTATTTTTACAATGGATGGAGCTGCTATATCATGAAAATTGAAGAAGCAGACTATGCTCTCGCGGTTATCCATGGAATCTGAGTTCTTTGCACTTGATACCGCAGCCGAGGAAGCAGAATGGATTTAGGAGCTCATGTATGAACTTCCAGTGGTTGGGGCGCAAATACTGGCGATACCGATATACTGCGATAACCAGGCGACTGCGGCGATGGCATCAAATGACCTCTTCAACGGGAAGAAGAGGACTGTGCGGTTGAAGCACAGGGCAGTACATGATCTTATCAAGAGAGGTATTATTGCAGTGATTGATGTTCGGAGTCAGGAGAACCTGGCGGATCCGTTCACCAAGGGCCTCAAGCACCAGCTGGTCGATGACACAGTTTGCAAAATGGGCTTGAAGGCATTCTGATATTGTATTATTGTATTCCTACCATAAAGTTTTATGCTAATAGTTCAAAGAGAAATCTACTAGGCATCTAGCTTTTGGTTCAAGGGAGGACCACTAATCGGAAGAATATCAGAAACAGTGGGTACTTGTTCTATTGGGCATGGAGAGGTTACGGACCTACAACCACTGTTGTCTACTATTGTTTTCTATAGAAAACGGATCCCGTGGGAAGGTTGGCTTAAATGCCTTAATGAGTTCTCAGGCAAAGTGAATGCCTGGTGTGCTTTACAGGAAGCACGGTAGAACAGCACTACAAGGAGTGAAACTCTATGCTACTGTGGGGTGACTCCACCATGAGGTTCCCAAGCATGGGGTAATGCCTCGGCTTTGCTAGCCAAGTCAAAGCGGCGTAGCACCGCAAATAGGCAGTTAGCCTAATGTTGTTGTAGAAGTATGGAAAAGAATAAGAAAAGCCCATACGGCTCAAAACAGAAGAAGCCCATGTGGCTTAAAACAGAAGGAGTCTCATGCGGCTCAGGAATCTATCGAAGTCTCATGCGGCTCAAAAACTCTCCAATAGCCTCATGCAGCTCAGGAAAGAATCACGTGGCCCTATGCAGCTTGCTTTTTACAGCTGGCCATAAAGTGATTGCTCCCATTAAATGCTCTGACATAAAGTGATAACTCTGACATTAAAGCTGAAATGATGAACTCTGACATGACGACGTGTTCCTCGGGAAACGAAGAAAATCTTCTATACAGCTGGCACGATCCACCAACTCCAAAGCTCCCTATACGGCTGCCACCCCCCTCATGCGGTTCGGATCGTGGAGACTATCGTCATGCGGCTCAAATCCTAAGAAGCCACCCCATGCGGCCGCTGTCCTCATGTGGCTCGGATCATGGGGATCATCTCCATGCGGCTTAAATACTAAGAGGCCATACCCATACAGCCTTGACACGTGGCTAGTCGTATGCAGCTCAATTAGAAACCAGCCCCATGCGGCTCAGATTTCGGAGGCTATACCTATACGGCTGCCACCTTCATGCGGTTTAAAACCTAAGAAGCTACCCTCATGCGGCTGTGGCTCGCGGTTATGACACGTGGCAGAAGATCAGTTTCTCCGTAATGATGGTTAGATACGTGGCATTAAATCAATCAAGATTTATCAACAAATCCCAACAACCAGATTTTGTGCAATCATCATAATTACACGAATCAAAGCAGATTTATTGCAATCACGCGGATTAAACACGTGGCAAGAGATCCGAGCTTCCAAAGATTCATGACAATCGACATTAATTGCCCATACGAATTTTACACAATCAGCATTAATTGTCCAGATTTATTACAATCAAGATTTATGGTCCAGATTAATTGCCAACAAAATAGGATCAAGGAAAATGGCAATTAAATCCCCAAGCTGCCGACTTTTTTAGGGCAATCATTGCAAACCCTAATGATCACACCCTACTCCTATAAATAGCAAGGTGCCATTCCCTTGTAAACGCCCGGCTGGATACACAGAGAGACAAAGGCACGCACAGAAGAGTCTCCCCACACATTCCGAGAGCATTTCTTCATCAGAGCCAAGGCTACGTCCGATCGTCCAAGGAGTAAGGCAGAGCTGCCGTCGCTTTCCCGAGCCTCTACCCACCCCCCAGAATCAAAACTAAACAATTGTACTTAGTTTGATGTACCTAGGTTTTCATTCCTAGGCTTTCTTTGTATGAGCGAGTTTGTATTGTGAAGTAAAAGTCCAGTCCCCCCCATAAAACTGTTCTGTTCTTTTATAGTTAATGGCAAACACGATGGCGACTCTGCTGGGGACAAACTTCTCCATGGCTGAGAAGTTGGTGATGTAATCGAATGCAGCCAAACTCGACTCCACACAACAGAAGATGGTCGTCCGCTTCGACCAACAGGCGTTTGAAGAAATGCTCTCCGATGGGAGCGTTGGCCCGATCCAAAAGTGAGCCCGTACGAAGAAGGCTCGCAGGGAGTGGAGGCCCAAGTCATTTGCTCCTCCCCAAGCCCTGGACGAAGTACTCTCTGCTGCCCAAGACGGCATGGACGACTCTCATATGGCTCCACTTCAGGCCATAGAGGACTCTGCTGTCCCCAAGTCCGAAAGAGGTAAACACTACGATGCTGGACTTGCAGGGACAAAGAGGGACTCTATGTGGTCCAAAAAGAAGCCGAATAATGGCACCAGCGGCAAGCATGATGCTCATACGGCCAAGATTGCCAGCCGCATATATGATGCTTATACGGCCAAAACTGCTAGCCGTATGCAGAATACCCATACGGCCAAGACTTCCAGCCGCTTGGAGGAGAATCATACGGCCGAGACTTCCAGCCGCATGAAGAAGGCCTATGCGGCCACGATTTCCCGTCGCATGAAGACTGCTGATTCCAGCCGCATATTATCCACTCCACGCGGCTCGGGCTCCGTCTTCGACCGCCTCTTCTATGGCCCTGATCTCTCATGCTCCCAAGAAAATGTGTCTGACTCTCTGCATCACCACTTAGACTCTTCCTACTATGTGCCCTCAGGCGCTAGAGTGAAGAAGTCTAGGGCAGCGCGAGCTCGACAAGCTCAGTTGGCTGTCCCAACCTCTGACCATCCGAGCGCTCCGCTTACTGTTATACGGGCCTCTGATGGGAAGTTATACAGAACCACTCGAGTCCAGCCCCCGACGGTAAATGGACAGAGTGGTTCCCAAAAGTCTACCTACAACCAGGGAGCAAACGTGGTTGCTCGAGACCCATCTGACTTGCGTGACGTGATCCTTGACAAACACAAGAAAAGAGAAGGGGACTCGGTGTACAAAGAGTCCTCCCACGGACATCACTGCATCCAAGTCATTGTCAACTGCTGTTGCAACAACGCAGCAGTACAAGAAGACCGGCGGTCCATCTTCCAAGGACTACAACAACCAAGTTTAGAGGATGAGGCGCTTACCGTCATCTCCTGCAACTCTGCTCAGAGAATCCCCGCCAGTGAGAGAGGGAAGAAAACAAATATCTCCAGCCCGAAGATTTTAACCACTGTGACCAAGAAACTATCATCTAAGTGGTTGCCTACCACCGGAGTTTTCCAAGGTACCCGTTCGAAGATGAAATCTACTAAATTGGGAGATTCATCATCCACATCACTGGGGGTCGCTGGAACCGAGGGTAGCATTCCTTCGAACATCCACGATAATTCGGTATTCCAAGTCGATGAGCCCGGGGAAACGACTCTCCCAACAGATACAGCAGGTGCCGACGTCCCCGAGGATGTTCACGACTCTCAAGACGAGGCAAGCTCTGAAGCTGGGGGTACTATTCCTTCTGAGTTCGAACCAGAGGAAAACATTCCCACATACCCCGACGACTTCTCTGTACAGGGGTATGATTCAGAGGGCACGTCGTCTACCGTCCCTTCTACTTCGGCTCGTGTGAGGACGGCATTCATGACAAAAGACGATCAAGATGGCCCCAATGATCGCCAACGCATCGACACTCTAGAGGCCATACTGCATACCTTGGTCAAATCCGTGGATGAAATCAAATGGCTCTTCCAACTCTACAAGGAAGGATGCCTGGCCAAACAAGCTTGGGTCCCACGGTCAATGCGGACTCAAACTCAGCGGCACCAAACCCGGGCGACAATCCTCCTGAAATATCGGCTCCCACCACTGCAGATGAGGCCAGGGAGGCAAGAAGAGAGGTCCAGGAGCTCCGGGCCATGTTTCACGCCCGGGAAACCTTCCAAGACCTCAGAATACGGCAACCATACCCTACTGCATGGAGGGATGTCCCTTTCCTACCAAGATATAAGTCGTTCAACATCAATCCCTATAATGGCAAGACTTCTGCAAGTCGCTACATTACTTACTTCGAGGTCACAACCGACCACCTGTCCCATGACGATGCCATCCTTTTACGATTATTCATCGGGGCATTGGAAGGGGTCGCCTTCGACTGGTACCGCAACCTGCCAGACAACTGCATCCATTCCTTTGCCAGCTTCAAGCATATGTTTTTGGAGAGGTTCTACGAAGTAGGACAAGACATGACGATGTCCACCCTCATGGATGTTGTTCAAGGGGAGAAGGAGCTGACAAGGAACTATATTGAGCGGTTTCGCCAAACCGCAATAAAGTTACCGTCTGAAAATCCGGATTCCTCCTTAATTGAAATTTGCCAAAAGAGACTGCTCCCAACAATCAGCCTCTAGATGGTGAAAGTCAATTTAAGGACTGGAAGACGTTCATCATCAGTGCCATTAGCGTCGAAGATAAGTTGAAGAAGGCTCGCCAACTAGGATTACACATCTCGGAGGGAGAGGACAAGGGTAAACGCCCTAATGCCAACACCAATAACGGGGGTAATTCCTCCAATAATCGAGACAACAAGGGCAAACAGGCTACGGTGGCTGACACAACCCAGAAGCCTGAATCAAAGCCAGCTGAAAAGTAGTGGCCGCAGATGACTTACTTCTTCGAAGACGGTCATATCAAGCCCATCTTGGACATGCTCATACAAGGAGATAGAATCCAGCTCCCTCCACCTAGACGGGAACCTCGGTCGGCCGAGATGGAAAGCCCCAAGTACTGCCATTACCATCGTTACGTTCACCACGCCACGCAGGACTGCTTCCAAATGAAGTGATATATTCAGCATCTCATCGATTCGAAGGTTCTGGCCATTGATTTCGAGGAGGTAATCGTGGCAGCCAACATGGTGTCAGTACAGTTCGGCAGCTTCCCTCCGACAGAGACTCAAGACGACGTAGTACCCGTCCCTCGGGTAACAATGGAGATTGCTAATCTTCTACCTCCTCGAGATCAGGCTGCTAGTCTAGTGCCCCTCACTACATCACGAGGGGAGGTCATGTAGGTCCATCCGGACCTGGTACTTGAAGTGACCCAACCCACACCACCCTCCACTGGCAGAAAGAAGGGTGGAAAGGTCAGATCCTGCCGTACAATCTCGGCAGATGTCGAAGAAGCCATAACTGTTGTCACCCGGTCGGATGCACAATCCCAACCTATACCGGATAACTCGGCTGAAGATCATCAGCCGGCTACTGCTGATGCTCCAGGACCTTCTCAAACTCCAACGACCGACAAGCCTAGGCCGAAGAAGACTTGCTTTGACAAATCCCTCCGAAAAGAGGCACCTCATGGGCTGGAGAGGCCCTACAACTTTGACATCTTGGCATAATTGGCCAACACACCGGCCAAATTGTCATTATACGAGCTCCTGAGACTCTCCAAAGATATTCGCGTGGCACTAAGCGATGCACTCCAGAATGCCGACGCATATCTGGCTCAGGTCAACCTCACGGAAGAAAGCCCGCCTGCAAATCTCCAGAATAGCGCTTGCACAGGTGCAATGCCCAACATCGTCTTCACTCCGTAGGATATGCTCATTAAAACCAACCTGCACGATCGTCCGTTGTATTACACTAGATACATCGGTGACGTAAAGGTGGATTGGATGTATATTGATTTCGGTTCTTCCATAAGCATCATCCCGAAGAGTCTGTTGCACCATTTTCGCATCCCCATGCATCGCCTGACGTCGACAAGCACAACCATCAGCGGTTTCAATTCGGGCATGAGCTACCCGATCGGAAAGATTCGCTTAAAGTGCCAAATCGGTGATCTGCAGTCAGAAGTGACTTGTTATGTCATAGATGCGGACATTTCCTATAATATTCTCCTGGGGCATCCTTGGATACACGATTACATGATCGTACCTTCCATGCTGCACCAGTGCTTCAAGTATGTCGACAAGTACGACTTCGTGAGAACAGAATTTGTCAACATCGATCCCTTCAAAGGGGTCGAGTCTTATTACTCGGACTCCTGCTTGTACGAGAAGTCGAAGACGCACCTTGTCGAAGGAGATATGCAAGCTCAAACTGAGACAGCAATGGGATTAGAAGAACCTCTGACGATCCACCTTCAAGCTCGTAAACCTGGCAAGACCGCACCCCTTACGGCCGCTCTACGTAAGGATGCAATCAGTCTCTCGACACAAGAGGGGCAAATGATAATCCGACTGCCTAGGTCTAGCCATACGCCAAAACCCACAACGGAGCCACTGACAATCAGGCTGCCAAGAGCCGGCCAGCCACAAACAGAGAAGCTCAAACCCTCTGACAAGCCAATAACGATACGTCTTCCCAAGATGAATCGTCAGCCCAATGTGAAGTTGGGGACTCATAGCGAGCCAACAACTCCCCGCCTAGCATCAAGCGCCAAACAGGGAGTCGCTAGTTCACCAATGACTCCACGTTCTGCCCCACCAGCGGAACCCGTGATGATTAAGCTGCCCAAGTCATCCTCTCAGTCTTCATTTATACAGGGGGTGGCCGAAGAAGAACCAGAATTGGCCAAGTATGTGGCTGCTCATACTGATGTTCCATCCGCAGATGATGTAATCCTACTAGAAAAGATACCTTACTTCATCAATAAAGGGCTGTCTTTGAACTACCTCGAGCTTGATAAGCTTTGTACAATGTATGCTATGGAACACGGTATAGGCACTCACCTACACACGCAAGTGACAAATGTTTACACCGCAAATCAACTTACTCCTGTGGAAGGCGCCTACTTCATAGTTGAGGAAGAAGACCATCCAATCATCTTCGGCCGGTAGAATGATCCACAGCCCTTCGTAATAGAGGAAGTCGATCTCGAATCGGACGCCGGGAGACTGTCCCTTTATCAGTGTAGCTCCCAATCCAAGTACCTCATGCAAAGACATGGGTATGATCTGGAGACTATACCAGGCTTGAACTACGGCACTGGTCGGCGGTTACCTTTACAGTTGCCAGTCCCGGCCGAAAAACCATGGGATTACTACAACAAGACCTGATGTGGACTGGGGTATGTTACGCCTGCAACGACCCCTGAAAGCTCAGATAAGGAATGTGACTGGCATTCACACTCAACCGGATCACCAACTTCTGATTCAGATATCAGCATCGGGGACGTATTCAGGCAAGTTTTGTCTGTCAATATGGCATTCGCCGACGCTTACGAAGAAGAAGAAGACATTCCTGAACTCCTTAAATTAGAGCCGTGGGCCCAACAGCTGGATGCATAATGGAAAAAACGGTTCGAACAAAGAGAGCCTCCTACTGAAGATGAGGTTATGCAAGTTGACCTCGGCAATGAGTCTTCTCCAAAACCAATCTTCGTTAGTAAAAGCCTGGTAGACGAAGAACGAGAATCGCTGCTACAACTCGTCAAAGAATATATTGATGTGTTCGCCTGGAGTTATGAAGACATGCCAGGGCTAAACCCCGAGATTGCACTTCACAAACTCAACATTCGGTCGGATGCAAAGCCGATCAAGCAACAACAGTGACGCTTCCGCCCGGACATTATGAATACGATCGAAGTCGAAGTCAACAAACTGATAGCCAACGGCTTCATTCGTGAGGAACAACATCCGGACTGGGTCGCCAACATAGTATCGGTCCTCAAAAAAATGAAAAGATTCAAATCTGCATCGACTTCCGCAATCGGAACGAGGCGTGTCCTAACGATGAGTTCTCCCTCCCTATTACGGACATCATGATTGACAACACCTGTGGCTTCGAGCGTATGTCATTCATGGATGGTTTCTCGGGATACAACCAAATCAAGATGTCTCCCGACGATGAAAAGCACACATCATTTCGAACACCGATTGGCACATACTGCTACATAGTCATGCCTTTTGGTTTAAAGAATGCTGGCGCCACGTATCAAAGAGCCATGAGTGTCATCTTCAGAGACCACTTACGCAAGATCGTGGAGTGCTATGTTGACGACATCGCTGTCAAAAGTCGCTATAAGAAAGACCATCTGCAGGATCTAAGGACGGTATTCGACCTGATACGAGCGCACAACTTGAAGATGAATCCTACCAAATCCTTCTTGGGCGTATCCAGTAGAAAATTCCTGGGTTTTATCATTACTGCCCAGGGGATTCATATAGATCCGGAGAAGACAAAGGCAATCATGGAGATGGGTCCTCCGAGAAATCTCCGTGAACTCCGAGGCCTTCAAGGGAGGCTAGCTTACATCAGGAGGTTCATTTCCAACCTCTCCGGACGATGTCAGCCATTCACGCACCTCATGAAGAAGGGCATCTCATTTGTATGGGATGAAGAATGCCAACGTGCCTTCGACAGCATCAAAGAATATTTGTCGAACCCTCCAGTCCTGGTGGCCCCGGTTGCTGGAAAACTATTCCTGCTCTATGTACGAGCGATAGAGCATTCTTTCGGCGCTCTGCTAGTACAAAACAACAATGCAAGCCATGAGCAGGCTATATATTACCTCAGTCGAATGATGATGGGGCCGGAACACCGATACACCGTCATGGAGAAGGAATGCCTCGCCCTGGTGTTCGCCATTCAGAAGACGCGACACTATGTCATAGGATAAACCATACATGTGATCTCACGAGTCAACCCCCTTAGGGTCCTCATAAGCAAGCCAGGGGCACTCATCTCTCGCCTCGCTACATGGGCGATATTGTTGTCTCCCTACCACATGATCTTCGTCCCACAAAAGGCTATTAAAGGTCAAGCTCTGGCAGAATTTTTAGCAGTCCATCCAGGTTCGGAGTCAACCAGGATATACGAAGAGATTCCAGATGAGGTTGCCGACTCACATATGGCCTCTCATGATACCATATGGCGAATGTTCTTCGACGGCGCTTCCAGAACTGGGCCCAAGGACAACATCGTCGTTGGAGTCGGAGTGGTGCTGATTTTTCCCTCCGGGTTGGTGATCAATCGGGCTTATTCCCTCACGGAGCTCTGTTCAAACAATGTGGCTGAGTACAATGCTTTGGTCATTGGCCTCCGACTTACAAAGGAACTGGGGGTAGAATACCTTGAAGCATACGGCGACTCGTAGTTAATCGTCAATCAGATCCGGGATTCATATGAAGTCCGCCATGAAGACATAATCCCCTATCACCAAACGACGATCAGCATCATTTCATCGTTCGAAGGGTTCTTCATAGAACACGTTCCCAGACTCCAAAATATCGAAGCTGATGCCTTAGCTGGCCTTACCACTTCCCTAGCAGTTTCGAACTATGCTCATCACTCGGTGGATATGATAGGCCATGAACTGGTCTGTCCCAAGAATAATATTCAGTTTATGGCGAACCATTCTGCTCAAACGGTTGACAAAACACCAGACTGGTGACAGCCATTCATAGACTTTGTAGTCTATGGCATCTTGCCCGAAAACCCAAAGGAGGCTACCTCTATCAGAAGGCGTTCCCTCAGATTCTTCTATGATACAGAGACGAAAATGCTGTATCGACGATCCTACGATGGATTACTGCTTCGGTGTCTATCAAATACAGAAGCCAAAGAACCGTACGCGAAGCTCATGATGGTGTCTGCGGGGCCCATCAGCCTGGTCCAAAATTACAAGACTGTCTTCGTCGGATGGACTATTACTGGCCCATGATGGTAGCAGATGCGATAGACTATGCAAGAAAGTGCAAAGCCTGTCAAGTCCATGTAGATTTCACCCATCAACCATCCGAGTTTTTACATCCGACAGTAGCGTCCTGGCCATTCGAAGCATGGAGAATGGACATCAACGGTCCAATCACTCCACCTTCGTCCCGAGGATATCGTTTCATACTCGCAATCACAGATTACTTTTCCAAATGGACAGAAGCTGTTCCGCTTGCAGAAGTAAAGACTTCAAACGTGATCAGCTTCCTCAAGCATCACGTCATCTATCGCTTTGGACTGCCCCGAAGGATCATCCACGATAATGGTCCGCAGTTCGGGAGCCACGCCTTCTATCGGTTCTGCGACAAACATCGAATCCAGAATGTTTCTTCAATGCCATACAATCCAGCAGCAAACGGGTTGGCATAAGCATTCAAAAAAACCATCATCAAGTTGCTCAAAAAGTTCGTGTCTTCCAACAAACGCGACTAGAATGAGAAACTTGGTGAGTGCTTATAGGCATACCGTACTACAGTCCGAACGGCCATCGGGAATACACCATTCTTTCTGGTATACGGGAGTGAGACAGTTCTTCCATTGGAGACTCAAATCCCCTCGCTCCGCGTCGCCCTTACCTATCGATTGACGACGGACGATAATTACCGTCGTCGACTACAAGAGTTGGAGGCCTTGGATGAAAAATGCCTACTAGCTTAACAACGAATCGAGCTATACCAAGCACGCATCTCGGAAGCCTTCAACAAGAAGGTTAAGATCAGAACATTCCAAGTGGGCGATCTCGTTCTGGCAGTTCGGAGGCTGATGGTTATGACTCACAAAACCGTCGACAAATTCTAGCCAAAGTGGGAAGGACCATTTGTCATTGAGGCTATCTTCTCCAATGGTGCTTACCGCCTCGCGAAACAAAATGGAGACTTGCTCATGTTGCCCGTCAACGGCAAGTTCCTGAAGAAGTATTATTTCTGAAACAATATCCTCCAAATCTCAGATTGTCGAGTTATGTACCCTCTGGTACCGCTGAACTTACATTCTGACTCCATATTTTCTAGATTATCGAGTTATGTACCCGCAAATACCACTGAACTTATACCCCGGTCACTCCAGATAAATCTATATCGTGTCTTTTAGGTAGTAAGTCATGTATGATGATACCTCTGAACTTTTTTCCTAAAAGATATCCCTCCTCATGATCCACTACCCGTACTTTCTGTGCACAAAAAAGGGTAACAGATCTACAAATTTTCCAAAGCAACCACGTCGATGTTACCTCTGAGTTGTTTCACTTCCGCCAAAAACAAATCACCCCCTTACATAGAACTTCCACGTCCTTATTACCTCTGAGTCATTCTATGTACCCCCTCATGGAGCCCACTCCTGCCACGTCCTCATTACCTCTGAGTAGGAAGGCTCCATCGAAGAAACCCTCATGCTTGCCACGTCCTCATTACCTCTGAGTAAGTATGTTGGTTCCCTTTCGACTTATTATTCGTACCCAAAACCGGAGTACGCCAAGGATAATAGGCCCACAAATGTCTACTGTTGACCACAAATATCCCCCGCGGAGTCCACTCCTGCCACGTCCTCATTACCTCTGAGTAGGAAGACCCCGCGGTAAAAACCCCATACTTGCCACGTCCTCATTACCTCTGAGTAAGTATGTTGGTTTTCTCTCGTCTTATTATCCATTTTCTGAACCGGAGTATGCCAAGGATAATAGGCCCACAAATGTCCTCTGCTGACCACAAATGCTGTACCAAATTTCTTGGTACATGTCCCTCATTTCTCATCATGCCCCGGGAGCCCAGCTGCTCCATAGCATTCTTTCTCCCGATACCAGGAACGTCCATGACCACCTTAACGTGGAATCGTTCTAGGTATCCCCATCAAATTTGTTATCCATACCTAAAACCCAGGTATGCCAAGGGTAACAGGTCCACAAATAGTCCCCCTGTGGGGCAAACACCACCATAACACCATAAACGCAATAAGCAACACAAATAAAGGGTAAAATAAAACATACTCTTTTATTTGAAAGCCAAAAGTACTACAGGTTGTGGGACGGGGGAAAAAAACATGAACATAAAAAGCAAAAGAGCCGACTATGGCTCGACGGTACATAATTCCAGGAGACGACTCCTTAGCAAGGCAGTCCCCCGTTCGAACCGCTGCTTGGCTCGGCGCTCGGCCTCCTGAGACAACCGCTCTGCATCATCCAAGTACACGTGAGCCCGCCAGCTATCCTCAAGCTTCTTCAGAGCGAGCTCCAGGCCAGCAGAAGCTCGAGTAACTTTGTCGGCCTCCTGGATAATCATTCCCTTTTCTGTACAGGCAGCTTCGAGTTCAGACTCCAAGAAAGCCAGCTTCCTCTGAAGCTCGAGGATCTGCTCCCGGGTGTCAATTATCCCACAGGAGGCAGTCGCTTCCCGAGCCGTGCAATCTTCACTCTCGCGGCTCAACTGATCATATAGCTGAGACAGATCGTGGAGATCCTTCAGTATGACCGGTTTGACCGTATCCTGAGCGACCTTTACCTCATTAACGAAAGTTATGAGGAAACCGCACTCTTGATCTATCGCAGCAGACAGATCAGCTTGCCGCAGCACCTGAAACTGGGCCACCAGCTGATCAGCCTCTAGCAATTTCGGCTCCAGAAGCGCGACTATCCCCGCTCCACAGGAAAGGGTTTTGAGAATGTCAATTTGGCCTTGGGTGCATTGTCGGGCCAAGGTGAAAGGGGTCCCCCGTTCCAAAGCAGCCTCGACCCCTCTCTTCAAGTGGCAGTAGAAACTGTCAACCACGTCCTGTGACGCTTCATCCAGAACTTTCGTAGAAGACAGCGTCAAAGAAAGTGTGGCTGGCAGTGTCGAAGGAGGCGCGCTAGAACTCGCCACCCCTGCCACCAAGGAAATAAATTTCGAGCAAAAAGATGCGTGGATAGTGGCTAACTCCTCCTCCGTGGCCCGCAGAACCTGGATACTCGGCAAGGCAGAAAGGTCGACCCTCGGAGCCACTTGAGTAGAGGAGGACGCAGGACCATCGCTCCCTGTCTCGGCTGTGCCGCCACCTGACCTCCTGAACTCGATTCAGCGGAAGGCCCTTCAATATAAGTCGGAAGAGGAGGGGCACGCTTCCCTCCACCAGATCTCCTCTGGCAGATCCTACCTTAACAATGTCCGTCATCGGCACTGAAGGGGCAGGACCTGTATGTCCAGAGCAACCATCAATCAGTCTAACCTGAAGGATATGATGATAGAGCAGATAGGCCTCCTCACTAGTTAAGATTTGGCTTATCTTACCAGAGGAGGAGTGTGGAGGCTGCGGTTTGCTCACAGCCGCCGTAGTCCCCTCACCAGCAACCTCGAAGTCGAATTCAGCTGGTTCTTCTGCCCCAGCCACCCCGGAAAGGGATACGACTGGTTCAGCGTCACCCTGCTAAAATTCAACAGTCTCAGGAACAGGTTCAGTAGAGCCCCCGTCACCCTGGGTTGAGTCCTCAACAACGTGGGACTCCTCGGCCACCTCCGGAAGAACCCCAGCAGAAATAATCGCGGTACACACGTCACTGACCAAAGTGATCAGGGCCGGATCGACTTCAGCGGCCGGTTCTCGAGAATCCGACTCCTCTGACGCCTACAAGAGCAAAGAAAAATGATTAGGCCATAGTGCAGGAAAAAGAAAGGAGAAGATAGTTATAATTCAAGTTACCTCAGAAACAGTATCAACATCCTTGATAAGTAGCCGACGGGACCTAATAGCAGTCCGTTTTATGGAATAAGTCATGCCGCCAGCAGCAGACTCACTTTTGCTTTGCTTGCACGAAGGACCAGGCACATCAGACGGCTGATCTGCCACCACTTCATCGGACACAATGGACGGCTGATCCGCTGCCACCTCGTCTAGAGGAGGGAGAGAGTCATCGGCACCCTGCTCGCTATCCTCTTCATCCGCAGTGGTGGACTCCGAGTCCGGCACAGGAATCGTGTTCGCCCTCTGCTTCCTCATTTTTGACCCTTGGGCTTCTCTTCCAAGCCGGTACCAACAATAAAACTAGTACGAGGGTCAAAGTTAACAGAAAACCTGCTCGCAGTGACGTGGTAGAGAGCCGCTAAATACAAAATCTTCCCTTGCGTTTCAGCGTCAGGGACCGAAAAACTAGCATAGGTATGAGCAATGTCATAGTAATGCCAGGCCCTGATGCCGTCCAGAACGCTGTCTTCAAAACCCAGGCAAGAGCTGGGACTCTCTAGGAACAGCTGGCTGTACCCAAACTGGTGGGAGAACCGACTGGGCAAGTAAGGTTCCAGGTAGACGGTATTGCGGTTGCGATATACTAAGTGCGAGGGACGAATGTTACACAACCAAAAAAGTATCCTCCCGGGTAAGAGGAGAGGAGGCCCAGTACCGTCAACGTGTACACTCCTCACCTCCTTAGCAGAAAAATAGGGAACAAACACGAAGAAGTTATATCCATCCACCATCGCCAGCACCCTCCGACAGGCGGGAATAGTGTTGTACTCCCAGGACATCTGGCGGTACTGGAAGATAAAAGCATCGTCGTTAGTTACACCATCTTCTGGGCTAGGTCTCATCAAAGACCGGTAGTGCATTAATAGCCACCCCATCAAATAATGATAGGGCAACTCGATTCGTTCAAAGTTGATCGTCGAGTCACGGGCAATAACCTTGGACAAAAAAGTATGGAGGCCATGGTGTATACTGCACACCATGGCCGGAAGAAGAGCCAGTCTGACCCCGAAGGCCAGCTTCACGGCAGGAAGGATAAAATTTCGGCTGATCCTCTCAATGGAACCAACTCCTCCTGAGACTACGCAATTCCGTAGCCATACCATCAGGAACCTTGCCAGGATTGCCTTCTCCGACAGCGGCTGGGTATCCTGATAAAAATAATCGAAGGAATCAGTTTGACTCCCAAATGTGTCGCTCAAGGCCTTCGATCTCTTGGCGGTTAACACCAGATCCTGTACTCGCTCTCGGGTCAGAGGATTCCAGGGAGTAACCCGGCTTGAGGTACCTTGTTAAAAAAGGTGGGAGAGACCAACCTCATGCAGGAAAGTCCTATATTCTTGCAAAATACACCCGATCAAATTAGCCCACGAAGGGATAGGGTGTATCCAGTTCAAAAGCGAGAGCCGGCCAACGGGATAAGACCCTTTCCGAGCAAGTTGATTCAGGAAGGTGTCGGCTTGAGAGAATGAGAAATTGGGACCTTGCACATTTAAGAAGGTACCCGGGGCCAGCCCCATCACGTAGCAGTTGACCGGTTCCCTGCCCGTGTACGCTGATCCAATGTGCTAATTGTAGTGGATGTTACCCACAATCATTCCCGACCGGCTCGAGATTAAGGATTCCGGCATCTTTCTGTCCACCAGCAATATATTGAACCATGTCAATGGGAAATAACGCTCCATCTGGGGGATGTGGATCGCCCTTCCAGTAGAAATAAAATTATAATTCTCAGATATATCCAATACCTGAGAGTTTTTTACAGTCAGGGCGTCCCCGAAGAAGAACGTCGGCTTCAGGTACTTTCCCTCCAATCGCCCTGAGTTCAGCATGGCACCAAGAAAGCGAAAGGGCTGGTTCTTGATAAGATTCAGCCTCTCCTCAAGCTCATTCTGGGGCAGTTGCTCAACCACATGCTGGACTAGATGGTCAAACCGAACTCCTATGGCAAATTGGGCCTGACCAACCAGGGGTTCTCCTCAGCATTGACTGGCAGATTTACTGAAAAGAGACAAAAGAAACAAAGTCAGGAGACGGCCAGAAAATATTTAGAGTTCATGCGGCTCTGATTAAATGAGTTCTTATGCGGCTCAGTTTTTACAGAGTACATGCGGCTCTGTTTAGATGAGTCTTTATGCAGCTCAATTTTTTTACAAAGTTCATGCGGCTCGGTTTAGACGAGTCCTCATGCGGCTCTGTTTAGGTGGGTTCATATGTGGTTCTGATTCGTGGAACGTAATGCGGCTCAGTCCATTAGGAGCTCATGCGATTCTGTTCAGAGGGGCTTCATGCGGTTCAGTTCTAAAGGCGTTTATGCGGCTCAGACGTTCTCATACGGCTCAAACATAGGGCATATCCCATGCGGCTCGGATATAAGAAGTTTATGCAGCCCATACAACATATGCGGCTTCATAAAGACGAAGAGTACATTGAATTCTAAGGGGAAGAAGGCTTGTGCATAAAAAACATTCAACAGAGCCATTGTTTCAGGGTTTGAAGTGTTCGATATTCTATATAGTCCTTACCCTTGATGGCAGGGTGGACGTCAGGATGGACTGGGGGCGCTACAGTCGGCGATGAGGCCGCCGCCTTCTTGCCTTTTGCCGCAACAGAGGCCTTGGAAGCTTTGGAAGCTTTGGGAGCCATTGTCGATGATGATCGGAGAAAAAAAATAGTAGCTTAGGGCAAGAGAAGAACAAAAAAAAATAAAAAAATCTCTCTGACCTAAACACACCCCTATTTATAGGAAAATATGGGGGGGCACGTGGACCGATAACCGCTTCGGGTCGTGTGCTGCAGGCAAAATCGACTCCTCGAATTTCGCCCCCTCTTATAAAGGAGATTCACCCAGGGCATAAAATCTAAATATTTAATGAACCAACCCTTGGGATTCCTCCAAAAGACGGCTCTAAAATGAATTAAGGGCAATTAATGAGACGCACGCATGGCAGGGAGCCCATGCGACTAGGGAGTCTATACGGCCAGACAGGCCATGCGGCCAAGAAGTCCATGCGGCCAGAACATCCCATGCGGCCAGCGGAGCTCATATAGCCATGCTTCTTATTCAAAGTATTTCAATTTTTCAAATTGAAAACTTTGAAGGGGGTCATGTAGAAGCATGGAAAAGAACAAGAAAAGGCCATGCGGCTCAAAACAGAAGAAGCCCATGCGGCTTAAAACAGAAGGAGTCTCATGCGGCTCAGGAATCTATCGGAGTCTCATGCGGCTCAGAAACTCTACAATAGCCTCATGCGGCAAAGAAAAGAATCACGTGGCCCTATACAGCTTGCTTTTTATAGCTGGCCATAAAGTGACTGCTTCCATTAAATGCTCTGACATAAAGTGATAACTCTGACATTAAAGCTGAAATGATGAACTCTGACATGACGGCGTGTTCCTCAGGAAACGAAGAAAATCTTCTATACAGCTGGCACGATCCAACAACTCCAAAGCTTCCTATGTGGCTGCCACCCCCCTCATGCGGCTGATGCTCTCATGCGGCTCGGATCGTGGAGACTATCGTCATGCGGCTCAAATTCTAAGAAGCCACCCCATGCGGCCGCTGTCCTCATACGGCTCGGATCATGGGGATCATCTCCATGTGGCTCAAATACTGAGAGGCCATACCCATGCAGCCTTGATACGTGGCTAGTCGTATGTGGCTCAATTGAAAACCACCCCCATGTGGCTCAGATTTCGGAGGCTACACCTATGCGGCTGCCACCTTCATGCGGTTCAAAACCTAAGAAGCTACCCTCATACGGCTGTGGCTCGCGGTTATGACACGTGGCAGAAGATCAGTTTCTCCATAATGATGGTTAGATACGTGACATTAAATCAATCAAGATTTATCAACAAATCCCAACAACCAGATTTTGTGCAATCATCATAATTACCCGAATCAAAGCAGATTTATTGCAATCACATGGATTAAACACATGGCAGGAGATCCGAGCTTCCAAAGATTCATGACAATCGACATTAATTGCCCATACAGATTTTACACAATCAGCATTAATTGTCCAGATTTGTTACAATCGAGATTAGTGGTCCAGATTAATTGCCAACAAAATAGGATCAAGGAAAATGGCAATTAAATCTCTAAGCCGTCGATTTTTTTAGGGCAATCATTATCACGACCCACACCCTAGAGTAAGGGCACGAGACGTGGGTACGTCCAGCCTATGCCGCACTGTCGGTGGTAGAACGCTGTCCTAGGTCACAACATCTAACAGTTTAAGGTAATAAACAGTTATACTCCCCGAATGGGGGTAACATAACAGAATATATCTCAATCACATCTAAGGTAGAACATGATAAAGATAGATAGAATGATAGATAATATCCAGAACAGAAGAAATCATAGAGATACAATCCAGAATTCTAAGTGTCTAAATAAGTACATATCCCAAAATCTCAAATCCATATACAGTCATCCATGAAAAGTAAAGACATCTTAATCTAAGGGAGTGTCATCTACTGCTAGTGGATCCTGCTGCTGGTCCAAGTCCAAGCACTCATCTAGTGTAGCACCGTAGTAGGTAGGGCAGAACGTCTCAGCCTCATCCTCTGTAATATTTTAACAGGTCCAGTCAGAACAGGAGCGAGCACAGTACATCTCAATAAATCATAGCAGGTCAGGATATATAATCATGCTAGAGAGTAAGATACAAGAAATTGAAGGAAATAACATGATGAAAAGGGAAGACTGTAAATAAATAGCTACAGTATATAGAGAACTAACAGTGACTAGTGATTCAGAGCACAAGATGGTTATATAAACGGCACGATGTTGTACACGAGTAATCTACAGAGGTTGTACACGAATAATCTACTGGATTGAATACATAACCACTTCTACTCTCCCGCCCCAATCAATACACAAGGATCTAGCTAAGTTATGTTATTGTACACGAAGTATAGTCGTACACGAAGATCATGTGAATACATAAATATACACGATTTCACACAATTTGTACACGAATGTCACGAATACAAGGAGTACACGATGCTCACGATAAAGTATACGGACACGAATACCCGATGTATCCGCTAAGGGGATAACATCGCACAACAAGATCAATATAGTACTAATCCGTATTTCCAACGTGTCAGCATCATGTAAAGTAATCTAAAGCAGGAAATATACTCCTAATGCAGGATATGAAATGATCAGAGAATGTACTCGCCTGTATCCTGAGAATCTGGAGAATATATACTGTCCGAGGAGTGGTGTCTGTCTCCTATAGAACAGTACAAGTCACTATGAGTCTAAAATGATAATAAAATACAAGTTAATGCATTCTACATGAATCTAGGTCAATCTAGGCCAAAGTCAACTCTTGGTCAACTCTGGTCAACCCTAGAAGTCAAACTAGATCAACCAAGTCAAACCTAAGTCAAACAAGTCTATACTAGTCTCACTAGTCTATTCTAGGTCTAACAAGGCTATACAAGTCCAATCTAGGCTCACTAGTCAAGCAGACACAACCATAGGCCATAGGCTATACCATGCCTATGAACCCCAAACCATATATCACATACACAAGTCAAAATATATCTAATATAAAATATACTCTAATATAGGATACACATATTGATATTATACAATCTAATATAGAAGTACACATGGGCAATAGACTACAATATGTATACCACACATACATTTATATATAATATATATAGTAGTACACACATATTATATAATATATAGGATATTTATATATATATATATATATATATATATATATATATATATATATATATATATATATATAAAAAAATATATCATAAAAATATATATATATATATATATATATATATATATATATATATATATATATATATATATCATAAATATATATACCTTCACATATATATAGAGAAAGGAAAGTGCAATGTGGTGGGGTGTGTGTGTGTGATACATGATAGGGTTATGATATGGTATATATGTGTGTGTGTGTGTTAGACATGGCATGAGGTGTCTCATAGAGTGTGTTGTCAATTGAGGATGTGTGATAGCTGGAACCTGTGAAACAGTGTAACATTTGTGACACAGTGAAGTGAGAGCAAGAGAGGACATCCTGAAATCAGTGACATGTGTTTACTGTGTGTGTGGCAATGAAACAGTGAACCAACAACCCAAATGAAATCTGGAAAATAGGCAGTTGACAGGTTATTTGGAAATATGTGTAAACAGGGAATGAAACAGTGGCATGTGTGTGGGCAGTAAAAGAAACAGGGAATGACAGTTAAAAAAATGAAATGGGAATCAATTTAACTCATTCGATTTTTGTTCAGTTAGGAAAGAAAAAAATCTCAGTTGACAGTTTACATTACTAAATCTCAGATTTGGAAAAAAGAAATCAATTCCCAGATTACAAGGTAATGAACATTTGAATCCAAAACAGTTTAAGAATGAACTATTCTCAGTCCTACAGTTACAGGGAACAATCAGTCAATACAAGTTGTAAGCTCAACAATTGTAAAAAATCCCATTCTAAATCAAGTCTAATTTGAATATAATAGAACCAATCATGAAATCAGTTAACCAAGGAATAATACATTCATTCAAATCAGGTTACAGTTCATTAATGAACAGTTGACAGTTAGTATTTGAAACAAAAATCAGTCCAGCTATAGACCTCAACAAACTCAGTTCTATTCCATTTCGAAATCCAACACAAAAGTCAAAATCCCATTCTCTAACCAAAAGCCAATTTTGAATTAAAATACTTCATTCCTATGAATCAACAGATATGTGGGAGACATTTAACAGTGGAAAAACATCAATAACAGGAATTAAACGTTGAGGAATTAGAAAGAAGCAGTGTATCAGTAATGTATCTCAGTCAATATGAATTTAGCCCCATTCGATTTTAATCCCATATCAAAATCTAAACAAACATGTAAATTAATTCTAACATAGAATTTACATCATATTTAGGATCTAATTAGCAAATAAAACACAATTTAAACTAATAAAACTGAATTTTAAATAGAGAACCCAAACAGTGCACTGATACGCACAGTACGCGCCCCGTGTACGCGTGATATCGTGTCTGACACGACACGAGGGCTCATGTCACTTGACACACATGATGTCAGTGGTCGCCCCATGGTGTGTGTCAAATTTCACGTGTCGACGTGTCGTGTGCACAGCGCAAACAGCCCCGAGCAGCAGGGTAGCTACAGTGCCCGCACGGGCGCGTGTGCACCCGCGTGTTCGTGTGTCCGTGGCGACACGAATCGACACCAATACGTGCTCAGAGCAAAGAAAAACCATAAGCGAGGTTAAAACCTAAATTCCTATTCAAAAATATACCTAAAAACAAATCGAAATGCCCTTTGGGGCATTTCATCAAACACCTTCATTCACGAACTGATACGTGTCCGATACGGACACGTATAGGACTCGAACCTAGGGTTAGCTACACCTACAGCTAGGGTAGGCCTAGGGCTTCCTAGATTTGCAATAAAATCAACATTTCATGGTGTAGAATCGAATTTACCTATGGGTGTGCAAAGGCTCAAAAAGTCCCAAATGAAAGTGGTTCCTCAAGCTACCAAACTCCTTCAAATTGTTTCTCTCCTGAAATTTCTCAATACCACTAGCAAGTACACTAAATTTAGAGCCTATTGCAATTGGTTTGGGTGAAAAAGGAATTGAAATGAAATTTCTAGGAATTAATGAAGATGGAGACTCACTCCTTTCTAAAACTTGTAAATATTCCTAATGGAGGCTAGCCCTAATTTCTATGAGCATTAAATAGGGGAGGGAGTGACCTAAGTGTTCGGCCAAGGCTGTTGGGCTTGGATTAGGGCTCCACTAGTATTGGGTTGGGCCTCTAAGGCTAAAGTCACAAGTCATGACTTGTGAAATCATAAGCCATTTTCTACTCCATTTAAATCCTAATTCTTCCTAATAAATTCTAATGAGTTAACTGTCACTAAATTTGGTCAAGCTAGGGTTCCATAACCTAACCAAATAGTCATGACCTAGGTTAACCTCTAGGACAGTCTCCTAAGTCAACACTAGTTATGTCACGCCCCAGTACCGAAATACGGAGACGGACTAGGCCAGCTACTCCATATGAGGTACGTAACGTCATACGGCGATCGTGGCTGTCGAGAGACTAGGGGGTACATGCTACAATCAAGTCTCCTATGGTCCCACAGAGTTCTATGTCTCAATCAATCAAATCACATCAGCAAATAAATGAACATTAAAGATAAAGTAGTAAGGCGTCCCCGACGCTTCATCAAAATGATTATGAGAGACTAGCTTTATAATTTAGCTATCTCAGAGAGTCAGGAGTACAAAATTATACACAGCTGCAGTCTGTTTAATTACAATTATGTACTGACACAAAATATCGAGTAATTCGGCTAACAGATGTCGGTGGCTAAACGCGGCAAAGGTATAAGCAGAAGTGGTGGAGAAGAAACCCACTCGAGTCCCCGTATCGCTATGCTCCTAGTATGCACCATGGATGTCAGGGAGGAAGATCGTGTCCTCAGGCTCTGCTACGGGATCTAGCCAAACAAAACCAGCGGGGTCAGCCCCGAATAGCAAGTACCACCAAAGGGGCACAAGAGTTAAGATTAAAAACTCAGTTAAATAGAATGATTGATAATAGTAATACTTATGCTACCATTATAGGGTAACGCCACATCCTCGAACCCATATGGCACCCTTACAACCAAACAAGGACAAAAGGTGTCGCATGGAGTCGGGACGCGTCGTACTCTATAACTTTCGCATAAGTTAAAGGGTATAAACAATAAAATCTCCTGATCGTGACTTCGGTCGACAGCCTATCGTGGCACAATAACCAACCCAACAATCAAACAAGAACATGGGTTGGATCATGCACCATGATAGACCATGTTCCTCAGTCATTCACAGAAGTAGCACTTCACAACCAGAATAAGTCTTCCGTTCATAACTTCGGTCCACAGCCTGTCATAGTACGATAACCAACCCAACAATCAAACAAGAACATGGGTTGGATCACGTACCATGACAGTCCGTCTCCCTCAGTTATTTATGGAAGGTAATAGGATACAAGCAAGTCGTTTTTACGGCTAATCAAGTCTACGAGTTTCTAGTGGGACGAGGTTATCCTCGCATCATGTTATTTAAAAATCCTCAGATCGTATCTTTCCAGCAAGACTAGCCAACCCAGGGGTTCGCGTAGACAGGTATGATTGAGCACAGGTCCCTCATAAGGCCACCTTGCTGAAACATATAATATATAGCTGGAATTAATCGGATACAGTCATCCACTCGTTGCAGATGACACAGTATCCGTGGAGACCAGCCGGCGCGTCAAGACAGTATCTCAAGGCGGCTGGTGTAACACGATCTCGGGATTTTGCCCTCCCTATGCATCTAGTATATTTAGTTGCCTAATTTAACCCTAGGTGAAATCTTGGACTTTCATACTGTGGCCTGCATGATTATCCTCCTAAAGTCGTACTTTAGTACGAGTACCCCAAAGAGGATCCATGTCAATCAGTATGTCAACATGTTCTACCCTCCTTGGTGTAATGCATCATTGTAAATACGCCACGTGGAGTTACGAGTCATTTGTCGAGCATGAACAGGAACTGGGACATTTAGGTACATGTATCAGGTAGGAACACTTTTATTCTTCGGGGTCACATTAGTGCTCATATCATGCTCGGGACAAAAGGCGTAAGGATATAAAATGGGCATATAATATATATATTATAATAATAATAATAATAGGATAACAAGATAGGGCACAAAAGTCCATACGGCTCAAAGGGAGTGAGTCCATGCGGCTGGGTCAATACAGGTTCATGCGGCTGGGACTGCACGCTCATGCGGCTCAAGGAGCCCAAGGCGCATGCGGCTGGAAAGGCGGGTTCATGCGGACGAAGGGGTGTCGGCTTATGCGGCTGCGAAGGGAGCAATCGCCAGGCGGCCGGGGTTCAACAGCATATGCGGCTAGGATCAGACGAAGTCCTATGCGGCTCAAAGACAGTAGCGTATATACGGCTGGGTGCAAAAAGAACTCATGCGGCTGAAAGCTAGCCGCATGAAGCCCATGCGACTCAAGATAATAGGGGCTCATGCGGCTGAGTCTGAACAAGGCTATGCGGCTCAATTACTTGCCGCATGAAGATTCATGCGGTCAAGTACTCAAGCAAGTCTTATGCGGCTAGGAAGAACTTTCCATGCGGCTGAGCTCGAACGAGTCTCATGCGGCTGGAAAGGCCATGTGGCCAGAGACTTGCCGTATGAGGATTCATGCGGTCAAGTACTGCTCTTCTTCTCCACTTGTCCGAGAAGAGGAGCCAAGCAACCATGGCTTCCAAACTACACAAAACCTTCATCCGGAGCCCAAATCGGAACTTCCTTAGGTCAAAATAGGGTAGAACGAGATCCTCTACAACATGGAACCATCAAAACTAGAAAATAATAAGATTAAGTAGATCAAAACCCAAGAAATCCGAAAATAAAGTAAACCTAGATCTACAAAAATCAAAGCTTCAAAATAGAAACTTCCAAGTTCTAAACTAGTATAGGTTGAGGAGAAGAACATGTTTTGGCAAATAGTTTTGTAAGAAATCATTGACAAAATTATGGATCCATCTCTTGAGCAAGTTGGTACTTGCCTTGGTTGGTGGAGGAAGTAAATGAGAGGAAGTAAATGAGAGGAGAGAGAATGAGATGAGTTATATATATAGATCTTGGACCCATAGGTTCATGATGAACCAAAGGGTTCAAGGTGAACCATGGGTGAACCAAAAATAGGTTTCCCAAATAAGCCAAAACTGTAGGCCCGAAAATAGTAAATAAATTACGAAATATTATTTTGGAAGATGCATAGAGAAATACAGCAAAATAAATATAGTATAAATATAAGTTAAATACAATTTATCGGTCTACGTATTAAAATACGTATTCCAGTACCGGGGAGTGACATCTCTACCCTTCTTAGAAAAATTTCGTCCTCGGAATTCCAGCCAAGATAGGATAGTGAAATCAGGGCAAGCAAGGCTCAATCATATACAAGTTAACTATCATAGCAGTTATTATCATACATCACAAAGTACAAAACAAGCAGGTACAGATAAACATGGAATCGTGTCAATAAGGTGCAAAAATATACCTTATTAGTCAAACAAATGCGGATACCGAGATCTGATCTCGTCCTCGCGCTCCCAGGTTGACTCTTTCGGAGAGTGATGGTTCCAAGAAACACGGACAAGGCTTATCGTCCGATTCTTGAGTACCTTCTCTCGTCGGTCTAAAATAGATACGGGTTGTTCCTCGTAAGTTAGGTCGGTACCAACGACTAATTCAGAATGATCGATGACATGACTCAGATCGGGGACGTACCCACGTAATTGGGACACATGAAACACATCATGTATGCCAGTTAATGAAGGCGGAAGGGCAAGTCGATAAGCCACATCGCCTACCCGAGCGAGAATCTTAAAAGGACCAACGTATCTTCGACTAAGCTTTCCTCGAGTTTCAAATCTGATGATACCCCGAGTAGGTAAAATCCGCAGAAACACTTGGTCGCCAACTCTGAACTCTAGAGGCCTACGATGCTGATCTGTCCAATGACGATGTCGGTCCTGTGCAACTCGAAGGCGCTCTCTGACCAACTTAACTATCTCCACAGTCTGCGTGATCATCTCTGGCCCCAACAACTTCTGTTCTCCGACGTCATCCCATGCCAAAGGGGACCTGCACTTCCTTCCGTACAATGCTTCAAACGGGGCCATCTGAATGCTAGCCTGATAGCTGTTGTTATAGGAGAACTCCACTAGATGAAGGTGATCCTCCCAAGATCTGCCAAAATCTAAGGTACACGCCCGTAGCATATCTTCTAACGTCTGAATGGTTCTTTCTGATTGCCCGTCAGTTTGTGGATGATAAGCAGTACTGAATCTTAACTTGGTTCCCAAACTTTGGTGTAAGCTCCGCCAAAAATAGGAAGTAAACCGCGTATCCCGATCTGATACTATACTAACTGGAACACCGTACTGCCTTACTATCTGCTTCATGTATATTTCTGCTAACTGCTCAGTAGTCTGTCCAACTCAGAAGGAAAGGAAATGAGCGACCTTCGTGAGTCGATCTACTATTACCCAGACTGCATTCTTGCCAGCCGGGGATCTAGGTAAACCGGTCACAAAGTCCATCGTGATGTGCTCCCATTTCCATTCTGGGATAGGAAGCGGCTGTTGCAACCCTGCTGGTCTCAATGCTCGGCTTTCACCTGCTGACATACCAGACACTTGGATACAAATCTCGCTATCTCTCTTTTCATGCCATTCCACCAAAAGTACTGCCTGATATCTCGATACATCTTCGTTCCTCCTGGATGAATGGAGTAAATAGAACTATGAGCTTGGGACATAACTTCTTGCCGAAGGTCTCCACTCGGTACACAGAGTCTGTTTCCAAACCTGAGCGTACCATCCTCTTGAATCACTAACTCCTTCCTACGGCCTGATTCACACTCCGACCGCAACTTCTGAATCTGTGGATCTTCTGCTTGTGCTGCCCTTATCCTCTCTACTAAGGTTGACTGAATCTGCATACTGGTCATTCTTCCTATATCCCTTGGCAAAACTACTTCGATTCCCATACTCTGAAGGTCTTCTAAAATATGCTTCTGCGAGGTCAAGATAAAGGCACTGTCTCTCCTACTCAGTGCATCTGCAACTATATTTGCCTTGCCTGGATGATACTGAAGATCTAAGTCAAAATCCTTCAGTAGTTCTAACCATCTTTTTTGCCTCATGTTCAAATCTCGCTGCGTGAACACGTATTTCAAACTCTTATGATCAGTATAGATCTCTACCCGATCCCCGTACAAATAATGCCTCCACAACTTGAGTGAAAACACCACAGCTGCTAACTCCAAATCGTGAGTCGGGTAATTCTTCTCATGGTCTCAAAGCTGCCGAGACGCATATGCTATCACCTTTCCGTGCTGCATCAATACACATCCAAGACCCTTCCCAGATGCGTCACAATATACTGTAAAGCCTCCCGCTCCTACCGGAAGCGTCAAGATCGGGGCTGAGATCAACCTCTTCTTCAATTCTTCAAATGATGCCTGACAGTTAGCTGACCAAACAAACTCTACGTCCTTGTGCGTCAAACGCGTTAAGGGCGCAGAGATCCTGGCAAAGTCCGCCACGAACCTTCTGTAGTAACCAGCTAACCCTAAGAAACTTCGCACTTCTGCAACCGTTCTCGGGACTGGCCAATGCTCTACGGCCTCAATCTTCTTCGGATCCACTGACACTCCTGCCCCAAAAATTACATGCCCCAGGAACGAAATGTGATCTAACCAGAATTCACACTTGTCGAGCTTCGCATAAAGTTGATGCTCCCTCAATGTCTGCAAGACAGTCCTAAGATGTTTCTCATGCTCCTCTTCACTGCTGGAATAGACAAGAATGTCATCTATGAACACCACCACAAATTTATCCAAATACGGCAGAAAGATGAGGTTCATTAAATCCATGAATACTGCGGGGGCGTTGGTTAGTCCAAAGGACATTACTAAAAACTCATAATGCCCATATCTAGATCTGAATGCTGTCTTCAGTATGTCTTGCTCCCGGACTCTTACTTGATAGTATCCTGATCGAAGATCGATCTTGGAAAAGATGCTGGCCTTACTCAACTGGTCAAACAGGTCATCAATCCTTGGTAGCGGGTACTTATTCTTCACTGTTACTGCATTCAGCTTGTGGTAGTCGATGCACATCCTCGTCGACCCATCCTTCTTGGGAACTAGAATCACTGGCACGGCCCAGGACGATTTACTGTCTCGGATGAATCCCTTAGACTTCAACTCTTCCTCATGTTGATACAACTTATCCTGTTCTGACGGTGACATTCTGTAAACTCTGTCTGCAATAGGCCTCGTTCCAGGGTTCAACTCAATGCTAAATTCTACCTCTCTAACTAGGGGTATCCCTGGGAGCTCATCAGGGAAGACGTAGAAAAAATCTTCGACCACTCTCGGAATCTGTCCTGGCTTTGACACTGCTGCTGAGATGACGCCTCCGGCCTGATTCTTCAAGGTTCGAGTAAAGATGATCTGCTCCATCCCAGGAACGCTGAATATGACCCTACCTCCTCTACAATCAATTGTCGCATGACTGTCTCTTAACCAGTCCATGCCAAGAACGACATCAAAATTCTCCATAGGGAATTCAATCAATGATGCGGGCAGTAAATGCCCACACACCTCTACCGGACATGAAAAGCGCACTCTGCTAACTTCTACGAGCCCATTGCCGGTGAGTATATCCATCCTCTCCGGCAATGCCTCAAACTCTAATCCAATCCGTGTAGCATATTGTGCAGAGATGAATGAATGAGTAGCGCCTGAATCAAATAATGCTACAGCGGGAAATGAGGTGACGAGAATTTTACCTGCCACCACGTCACTAGGTGCTAGAGCCTCTCCCAAGGTCAATGTGAGAGCCTGGCCCCGCGGAGCCCCTTGTTGCGACCTTCCTCGACCATGCTGTTGCTGCCTCTGAGGGCCTTCGGCTTTCTGTGCCTGGCGGAACATCTGAGCCTGCGTTGGTAGACGCTAGGCTAGGGGCCTTACTGCTAATACTGGCCCTCCACTCGGGATTGCCACTGGAGCTGGCAATGCTGGAAACTGCTGAGCTGGCCCTCCTGCCCTCTACATCATAGGACAAGTGGAAATACGGTGGTCTGAACTACCACACCTCAAGCATAAGCTATTCGCTGACCGGCACACCTCCCTCGTGTGCCCTGCCTTCCCACATAATGTACAGCCCTGGGGTGCTCCTTGACGCTGTTGCTGGTTTTTCGGCTGCTGATGCCGAACTGGCGCTGTATTAGTTGACACGGCCGTCCTCCGCGGCGCTCCTGTATCATGAATACGTACACCGGGTGCTGGTGTCGATGTTCGCTGTATTGCTCCGCCTCCAACCTGGGAATGAGATCTCTTCTGACCCCCTGTCCTCGATGCCAACCTCTGCTGGATAAGCTCGTGCCTCCGGGCTGCCGTCAAGACAGCGTCAAATGTCTGGTAGTCGTGTCCCTCCACAAGCTGTAGTAGTTCCAAATGAAGTCCCTGCTGGAACCTCATAGCCTTCTCTGGCTCCGTTGCCACAATTGCTGGTGCGAAACGGCACAATCTGCAGAACTCTGCTGCATACCCATCTACGGTCTTACCTGCTTGCTTGAGACTGATGAACTTCTGCTGGAGCTTATATCGAGCTACAATGCCAAAATACTTGGCCTTGAATCTGTCACTGAAGGTGGTCCAACGAACAGGGCGTCTTATACCAACTTCTTCTGATGCCCACCAGTCGCGGGCAAGATCCTAAAGTACCAGTTTGACCTGATCAATCTTCTCATCATCTGGAACCTTGGCTGCCACAAGAATGGCTTCGATTTCTTGAATCCAAGCATCCGCAGTGATGGCATCCTCCGTGCCATCAAAATACCTCGGGTTCAAGCGACGGAACCTTCCTGATGCTTCCGAGTCAACCTCGGCACTCCTCTCAAGAGCTAACTGAATCCCTTGGTTCAGCAACATGTTCTGCTCCTGCTGCTGAGTCTGTTGCTGTTGGTTAGTGACAAGAAACCCCCGGATGATCTCCAGGAGTGCTACGGCGTCTGGTACTGCCGTCGCTGCTGGTACTGCAGGAGTTTCAATAACCTGCGGCTGCACTGCCTCTGGTTCTATTTCTGCTCGTGCCTTCACTAGAGAAGGTTCTCTCCCCTGTTACTGCCCAGTCGAGTCATGCTCTTGCTGCTCTTCCTCATGGGCCTCTTCCGCTACTGAGAATGAAGCACCCCTATAGAGAAGAATATAAGATTATCAAGTCCGGACGAGGAAGATTTCGAGGATGCAAGTCAGGTTAGAGATCGAGGCAAGGACAGAGAATTCAAAATAGAATTTCAAGAGGAACAAGTTTTGATTGAGACTCCTAACAATTCGCAATACCCCACAAGTCTGAAAATCAGACCTGCATGGGCCACCACCAAAACCTTGTCACGCCCCAGTACCGAAATACGGAGACGGACTAGGCCAGCTACTCCATATGAGGTACGTAACGTCATACGGCGATCGTGGCTGTCGAGAGACTAGGGGGTACATGCTACAATCAAGTCTCCTATGGTCCCACAGAGTTCTATGTCTCAATCAATCAAATCACATCAGCAAATAAATGAACATTAAAGATAAAGCAGTAAGGCGTCCCCGATGCTTCATCAAAATGATCATGAGAGACTAGCTTTATAATTTAGCTATCTCAGAGAGTCAGGAGTACAAAATTATACACAGCTGCAGTCTGTTTAATTACAATTATGTACTGACACAAAATATCGAGTAATTCGGCTAACAGATGCCGGTGGCTAAACGCGGCAAAGGTATAAGCAGAAGTGGTAGAGAAGAAACCCACTCGAGTCCCCGAATCACCATGCTCCTAGTATGCACCATGGATGTCAGGGAGGAAGATCGTGTTCTCAGGCTCTGCTACGGGATCTGGCCAAACCAAACCAGCGGGTTCAGCCCCGAATAGCAAGTACCGCCAAAGGGGCACAAGAGTTAAGATTAAAAACTTAGTTAAATAGAATGATTGATAATAGTAATACTTATGCTACCATTATAGGGTAACGCCACATCCTCGAACCCATATGGCACCCTTACAACCAAACAAGGACAAAAGGTGCCGCATGGAGTCGGGACGCGTCGTACTCTATAACTTTCGCATAAGTTAAAGGGTATAAACAATAAAATCTCCTGATCGTGACTTCGGTCGACAGCCTATCGTGGCACAATAACCAACCCAACAATCAAACAAGAACATGGGTTGGATCATGCACCATGATAGACCATGTTCCTCAGTCATTCACAGAAGTAGCACTTCACAACCAGAATAAGTCTTCCGTTCATAACTTCGGTCCACAGCCTGTCATAGTACGATAACCAACCCAACAATCAAACAAGAACATGGGTTGGATCACGTACCATGACAGTCTGCTTCCCTCAGTTATTCACGGAAGGTAATAGGATACAAACAAGTCATTTTCACGGCCAATCAAGTCTATGAGTTTCTAGTGGGACGAGGTTATCCTCGTATCATGTTATTTAAAAATCTTCAGATCGTATCTTTCCAGCAAGACTAGCCAACCCAGGGGTTCGCGTAGACAGGTATGATTGAGCACAGGTCCCTCGTAAGTCCACCTTGCTAAAATATATAATATATAGCAGGAATTAATCGGATACAATCATCCACTCGTTGTAGATGACACAGTATCCGTGGAGACCAGCCGGCGCGTCAAGACAGTATCTCAAGGCGGCTGGTGTAACACGATCTCGAGATTTTGCCCTCCCCATGCATCTAGTATATTTAGTTGCCTAATTTAACCCTACGTGAAATCTTGGACTTTCATACTGTGGCCTGCATGATTATCCTCCTAAAGTCGTACTTTAGTACGAGCACCCCAAAGAGGATCCATGTCAATCAGTATGTCAACATGTTCTACCCTCCTTGGTGTAATGCATCATTGCAAATACGCCACGTGGAGTTACGAGTCATTTGTCGAGCATGAACAGGAACTGGGACATTCAGGTACATGTATCAGGTAGGAACACTTTGTTCTTCGGGATCACATTAGTGCTCATATCATGCTCGGGACAAAAGGCGTAAGGATATAAAATGGGCATATAATATATATATAATAATAATAATAGGATAACAAGATAGGGCACAAAAGTCCATGCGGCTCAAAGGGAGTGAGTCCATGCGGCTGGGTCAATACAGGTTCATGCGGCTGGGACTGCACGCTCATGCGGCTCAAGGAACCCAAGGCGCATGCGGCTGGAAAGGCGGGTTCATGCGGACGAAGGGGTGTCGGCTTATGCGGCTGCGAAGGGAGCAATCGCCAGGCGGCCGGGGTTCAACATCATATGCGGCTAGGATCAGACGAAGTCCTGTGCGGCTCAAAGACAGTAGCGTATATGCGGCTGGGTGCAAAAAGAACTCATGCGGCTGAAAGCTAGCCGCATGAAGCCCATGCGACTCAAGATAACAGGGGCTCATACGGCTGAGTCTGAACAAGGCTATGCGGCTCAATTACTTGCCGCATGAAGATCCATGCGGTCAAGTACTCAAGCAAGACTTATGCGGCTAGGAAGAACTTTCCATGCGGCTGATCTCGAACGAGTCTCATGCGGCTGGAAAGGCCATGCGGCCAGAGACTTGCCGCATGAGGATTCATGCGGTCAAGTACTGCTCTTCTTCTCCACTTGTCCGAGAAGAGGAGCCAAGCAACCATGGCTTCCAAACTACACAAAACCTTCATCCGGAGCCCAAATCGGAACTTCCTTAGGTCAAAATGGGGTAGAACGAGATCCTCTACAACATGGAACCATCAAAACTAGGAAATAATAAGATTAAGTAGATCAAAACCCAAAAAATCTGAAAATAAAGTAAACCTAGATCTACAAAAATCAAAGCTTCAAAATGGAAACTTCCAAGTTCTAAACTAGTATAGGTTGAGGAGAAGAACATGTTTTGACAAATAGTTTTGTAAGAAATCATTGACAAAATTATGGATCCATCTCTTGAGCAAGTTGGTACTTGCCTTGGTTGGTGGAGGAAGTAAATGAGAGGAGAGAGAATGAGATGAGTTATATATATAGATCTTGGACCCATAGGTTCATGATGAACCAAAGGGTTCAAGGTGAACCATGGGTGAACCAAAAATAGGTTTCCCAAATGAGCCAAAACTGTAGGCCCGAAAACAGTAAATAAATTACGAAATATTATTTTGGAAGATGCATGGAGAAATACAGCATAATAAATATAGTATAAATATAAGTTAAATACAATTTATCGGTCTACGTATTAAAATACGTATTCCAGGATCGGGGAGTGACAAGTTAAAGTCTAAAAATAGCCCCAAATCAAATATACTAAAAATTACTGAAAAATCCTAATAATTATAATTAATACTAATAATTCCAAATAATTCCAAAATTTTAAAAATGACAAAAATACCCTCAAGCTAGAAAAGTGGTAGTGACAAATCTACCCCCTTAAAATAATTTCGTCCTCGAAATTAAAGGCGAAACTAAACTGCTGAGAAGGGTAGAAAAGTATACCTCAAGGTCCAAAAAGATAGGGGTACCGCTCGCGCATCTCATCCTCCCGCTCCTAGGTAGACTCTCCTGGAGAATGATGCCTCCATGCGACGCATACCAAGGGTATCACCTGGTTCCTCAGTACATTCTCTCGGCGATCCAGAATCTCCACAGGCTGTTCTGGATAACTGAGAGTAGGTCCAGCCTCAATCTTCGAATGATCGAGCACATGGCTAGGGTCAGCCATGTACCGTCTCAACTGTGATACGTGGAATACGTTGTGAACTCCCACTAGTGTAGGTGGCAAGTCTAGCCTGTATGCCACATCACTGACTCTCCCGCTGATAACGAAAGGGCCGATAAAGCACGGGCTAAGCTTTCCACCTCCACCAAAACGTATCGTACAACGAGTCGGAGATATCCGCAAAAAAACCATGTCTCCAACCTAATCACAAGCAAGGTCCCAAGTTACTAAAAATCAAACACGATCAATCGAGCAAACAAAATACAACCTACTTCTAATCCTATCTCTAAATCTGTACCTCAAACTCCAACGGCCTCCGGTGGCTATCGGCCCAGTGCCGATGTCTGTCCTACACCATGCGAAGTCTGTCCCTGATGAGCTTCACCTTCTCGGCTGCGTCAACAACCATCTCTGGTCCCAGTAAAGCTTGCTCTCCAACATCATCCCAAGATAAGGGCGTACGACACCTACGCCCGTACGGAGCCTCAAATGGTGACATCTCAATGCTGGCATGATAACTGTTGTAAGCAAACTCCACCAAATACAGATGATCCTCCCAGGAACCTCCAAAATCCAGGATGCATGTCCGCAGCATGTCCTCAAGCGTCTGAATAGTCCTCTTTGACTGTCCGTCCGTCTGGGGGTGGTATGCAGTACTAAACTTGAGCTGAGTGCCCAAACTAGTCTGCGAACTCCTCCAAAAATGGGAAGTAAAGCGACTATCCCGATCTGAGATAATGCTGACGGGGACTCCGTGAATCCTGACTATCTGCCATATGTACAACTCCACAAGCCTCTCTGTAGATGTACCCACCTTGAATGGCAAGAAGTGGGCCGATTTGGTCAACCTGTCAACGATGACCCAAATCGCGTCTTTCCCTCCTGGTGTACGCGGCAACACAGATACAAAATCTATGGTGACATGTTTCCACTTTCACTCTGGAATGGGCAACGACTGTAATAATCCTCCGGGCCTATGCCTCTCCGCCTTGACCTGCTGACAGACCAAGAATCTAGCTACGAAGCGAGCTACCTCCCGCTTCATCCTGTACCACCAGACATGCTCTCGCAGATCCCTGTACATCTTGTTGGCACTAGGATGTATAGAGTACTGTGATTTATGAGCCTCCTGCATGATCTGCTCTCTGAGCTCCCCGCTAGGCACACATAACCTGGAACCGTACCTCAAGGCACCATCCTCTGCAAGTGAAAACTCGCCATCTACCAATCCTGCATGAACCTGCTCTTGGATACACCGCAGAGCCACATCCTCAAACTGTGTCGCCTTGATCCTCTCTATCAAGTCCGACTATATCTGAAGGCCCCATAACTGCATCAGCACTCCGGGCATAATCACCTCAATCCCAAGGCTCTCCAAGTCTACAAGCAAGTGCCGATCCATAGTCAAACACATGGCTGTCGGATACCTACTCAAGGCATCGGCAACCACGTTGGCCTTCCTTGGGTGATACTGGAGTGAGATGTCAAAATCCTTCATCAACTCTAGCCATCTGTGCTGCCTCATGTTGAGCTCTTTCTGTATAAACACATACTTCAAGCTCTTGTGATCTGTGAAAATCTCTACCCTCTCGCCATACAGATAGTGCTTCCATAACTTCAGAGCAAAAATTACCGCTGCCAACTCCAGGTCATGGGTAGGGTAGTTCTTCTCATGGGGACGTAATTGCCTGGAAGCATAGGCAATCACCTTTCCATGCTGCTGCAAGACACAACCCTGCCCCTTCCCTGAAGCATCACTATAAATAGTGAATCTACCCGATCCTGAAGGCAATGTCAGAATCGGAGCTGTCGTAAGCCGCTTCTTCAACTCATCAAAAGCTGTCTGACACTCCTCTGACCAAACAAACTCAGCATCCTTCCGGGTCAACCGAGTCAACGGCTCTGCAACCCGAGAGAAATCCTGCACAAATCTCCTATAGTATCCTGCCAGCCCCAGGAAACTCCTGATCTCTGCCACTGAAGTCGGCGCTGCCCAAGCCTCAACTGCTGTGATCTTCTTCGGGTCCACTGAGATACCATCTCCAGTCACCACATGACCCAAGAAGTCTACTCTGTCTAGGAAGAACTCGCACTTTGAGAGCTTGCCATACAATCTCTCCCTCCTGAGTGTCTCCAGCACCACTCTCAAGTGCTCCTCGTGCTCTTCCTCTATCTTCGAATACACCAGGATATCATCAATGAATACCACCATGAACTTGTCCAAGTACTGACGGAACACCTTATTTATTAGGTTTATAAACACTGCTGGTGCATTGGTCAGCCCAAACGGCATAACCAAAAACTCAAACTGCCCGTACCGCGTCCTGAAAGCGATCTTAGGAATATCCTCCCTCTTCACCTTCACCTGGTGATAACCTGACCTCAAATCAATCTTGGAGAACACCCGAGCTCCGTTCAACTGATCAAAGAGATCATCGATCTGCGGCAGTGGGTATCTGTTCTTGACCATCAGGTTGTTGAGTTCCCTGTAGTCGATACACATCCGTACCGACCCATCCTTCTTGGGTACGAAAAGTACCGGTGTACCCCAAGGTGAAGAACTCGATCGGATGAAGCCCTTGTCCTGCAGCTCATCTACCTGCTTCTTCAGCTCCACCAATTCACTGTTGTTCACTCGATAGACATGCTGGGAAATCGGTTCCGCACCGGGAACCAAGTCTATCGAGAACTCTATATCCCTGTCCGGTAGAAGCCCTGGCAACTCCTCTGGAAATACGTCCATAAACTCTGCGATCAAGGGATGCGGAGCCACCTGCTCTTCAACTGATGCTCCACAGAAGACTCCGCTGTCCTGCTTTGCCTGCCGTCGGGTGTACTCAAACTCTGGCTCTCCTGGCCCCCCAAACAAAACTCTACCCCCACGGCAATCGATGCTGGCATGGTATCTACTCAGCCAGTCCATACCTAATATAATATCATAGTTCGGCAGTGGCATGACGAGTAAACTCACTGCCAACTCTCGACCTCCCAATATGACTCTCTGCCTTCTGCAAACATCACTCACGAGGATGACCCCACCCCCGGTCGTGATCTTGCAGGTCCTAGGCAATGGTTCAGAAACCAGACTGTGTCTAATAGCATACGATACTGACATAAAGCTGTGGGAAGCCCCAGAATCAAAGAGTACAAATACTGGAATAGAGTCGAGAAGAACCGAACCTGCTATCAGCTCTCCGATGGCCTCGGCATCCTCAGCTGCCATGGCGAAAGCTCGCCCCTGCTGTCCACCTCGTGCCTGCTGTTGGTGTTGCTGGAACCTCTGCTGCTGGGTTTGCAGGGCTGGTCCCCTCTGCTGGCCTGCTGGAGTCTTGGCTGCCCCAGCTCCTCCTGGTATCGGACGCATCGACGCAACTGGACACTCGCATCTGGTGGTCCGCTGATCCACATATCAAGCATCTGCCAAGTCTCTTCCTGCACTTCTCCCACTTGTGCCTGTAATACCCACTTTTCTAAAAAGAGGGTAATTTTGAACTTTTGTAAAAGTTTATTATTTAATAATATAATTTATGATTTATGGAAATTTTTAATTAATTTAATACTATTTAAAATTGGTGAATTATAATTTTGATGTGTTAGCTAGTGAACTCTAGAACTGTTGAGCCTATAGACTAACTATGACCATGGGGACCTAACCATGTGATTAGAATGACTATTTACAACTTTTTAGGCTAAGGGTATTTTGGTCATTTTGTGACTTTTGAATTATTTAGGATTTTGATTAATTGGTGAATTTTAGATTATTTTAATAATATTTAAATTAATGTATTATGATTTCGGTCATTTTTTATATTTTAGGAATATTTTATATTTTTAATATTATTTTATTGGATTTGTTTAGTCGGGTTTGAGTTTCGTCTCGTTCCGACTTATATTGTGACCCGGGTAGCTTCAACTCTAGATGGGACCCAATATTAAGTTAAGCATGGCTCACAAAACCCAACATTTAAGTTAGTTAATTAAACTAATTTTTATCATGTTAGAATGGTTAAGTTAGAGACTCAAAACTAGATCATTTTGACCTCAAACTTGAACCTAGTCTAGACTTAACCATATGAGACTAGAGAGGGACAATTAGGACATTTCCCATTAGCCCTAATGGACTCTTTATAGCACCCACCTTTAGGAGAGAATGATTCATTTCATTCATTACAATCTTGTCTCTTTTATTTTCCTTTTGTTCTTCCCTAATTTTAGAGAGCCTTTCCATTGATTTGATCTCCAAATCAAATCATTCCTCCACCAAACCTTTCCTCAATCATTCCCACTCTCCAAGGGAAGGTTGCTAACAAGGATTGGGAGAGGAGTGCAAGGAGGAGTGTCCACTTTGAGGGATCTTCGTATCGAAGCCGTGTCCTAAAGAATTTAATTGGGATTCCACTCCCAATATGTAAAATCCATCCTCTAAATCGATTTCCTTTACATATAAATTAGTTTTGAATCCATAGAATCCATTCTCATGCATGTGTCCCATTTAGATTCAAATTTGAGGCCATTTGGAGCTCTCTTGAAGATTTTAGATATGTGTCTTGTGTCCTACTTGATAGATCCTAAATTAGGACATCCCATGTGTATGTATGTATGATATAGTTTAAATAGATATTTAAATTCAGTTTTAGAATGGTTAGAGAGTGGATTGATCTTAGTTAGGATGGTTAGAATGAGTTTCATTTGGATACCTATGTTTGTATCCAAGTATCTTGGCCTATATGTGTTCTTTTGTCCAAAACAACTCAAATTCGTCATAATATTTATCCACGTTTTTATTAACCAAAGTAACTTAGAAATGTCATAACTTTTAGCTTAGAACTTTGATTTATCTCCCTTTTTTTTGAAGAACCGTATCGAAGTTAGCTTTCCAAATATATATTTTATTAAGCCAAATTCTTTCTGTAACTTTATGTAGAATTATTTGAGTGTCAGCTGTACGAAAGACGAACGTGTTTCGGTATTTTTGCGATTTTGGGAGCTTTCGGACACGAAAATGTGATCCGTTTAAAGTTTCGGAAAGCTAACATGTAGGGATACAACATACTTTAATCCTAGAATTTATTAAGGACCCAATTGGTACAGTATTAGTTTTAAGTAGAAGAGTGACTATACAATATATGCATTTTGTGTAACCTATGAGCCTATGTAGTATGGATATTAAATGAATATAGAGTATGTAATACATGATATGTTAGATGAATGAAATGATATATATATGATATATATCCTCTTTACATTAATGTATATATATGGTTGAATACAAGCATATAGGAATGCAATTAATATAATGTATGTAAGCAATGCATAAATGCATGAATGAAAGAATGATATACAATGTACGCATGAAAGTATATAATGAATGCTAGATATGAATGCAAGGTATACATGTAATGATAGATATGAATGCATAATATATAAATAATATAATGTAATATATAATGATAGCATGTATGGTAATGTAGAATATATGATGCAAGCATGTATATGTCCACTGCTTTTCCTTTTCCTTACATTTTCCTTCCCTTCCTTTTCTATTTCAGTTTTTTTTTCCCTTTTTCCCTCTTCTATTTTTACATGTTGTATGTAATGTATATAATGTATAGATGCATGTAAGTATGTAATATGCATGAATGACATGTATGTAATAAAAATAAGTATATGTATGCAACTTAATGATATGTGAATAGATATAATGCCTGAACTGAAATATGCATGCATATGGGATATGAATGAATGTATAAATGCATGAATGAATGAATGAATCAATCAAAGGTATAAGTAAAATATAATGCATTGTCATGAATGTTAACATATATAATGTATAAAAGTATGTATGTAAATGTACATGAATGTATATATCTATGTAACTATGTAACTATGCATGATGTAACATATGCCTATATATATAAATATGAATGTAATATGGATATGCATGTATGTATGAAGGTATGTATTTATATATATTATCTATTTTATATTATGCATTGTTATGGTTCACATTGTCTTATGATTGTATGAATGCTAGCCTAGGCTTGGTTAGGCCTAGTGAGACTTGTTAGACTTGTTTGGGCTAGGACTTGACCTAGTTGACCCAATTTGACTAGTGTGGTTGACTAGGGTTGACCAAGTATTGACTTTAGTCTAGTTTGACCTAGACAGAATGTAGATGCATTGTAGCAGTCTATTTCCTTATTTTAGACTTGTTGTGACTTGTGCTGTTCTGAATAGGAGCCAGACACCACTCCTCGGACAGTACTTTCATCTTGGACATTCAGATAGCAGGCGAGTATATTCTCTGATCATTTCATATCATATTTAGGATTATATTTTCTGCTTTAGATTATCTTACTTGATGCTGACACGTTGGTAATACGGATTGGTACTATATGGATCCCTTCATCAGATGTTATCCCTCTCGGGAGCATCGGATACTTTTGTCTCGTGTGTTTCACTTACATCACGTATCTCATGCTTCTATTATCATGAATCTTTGGGAATCAGCTAGTGACTCATGTACCCTCATGATCACTGAGCCTTCACGAATCAATTCATGAATCACCCTTATGGACAACGTAGTATAATCATGAATCTTAACGTAACTTGACCGGATCCTTGTGTATTGATTGGGGATGGGAGAGTATAAATGAACATGTGAATAAATCCAAGTAGTGTAATCATGAATCAATTCCAAGTAGTGTAATCATGAATCAGTCCTTAGCCATTCACATGTTTATCCAGTACTCTGAATCACTAGCACTGTCTCTCTTTTACATATATCCTAGATATTTACTTACAGTCTCTCTCTTATATTATGCTATTTTTCAGTTTCCTGTACTTTATTCTCTAGCATGATTATATTTCTTTTTCCTGCTATGACTTGTTGAGATGTATTGTGCTCGTTCCTGTCCTGACTGGACCTGTTAATAAATTTTACAGATAGCCTGGAGGTTGCCTGCTAGCCTAGAGGAGACACAGTAGAGGTTGTACAGATAGCTAGGGTTTTGCTTATAGCTTATTTTCAGTTGTCTTGAGTTGTATTTATGGATTACTGTATTTAAGATTTGAGATGTTTCTGGGTTGTGTATCTTAGACACTTAGACTTCTATCTGCTGTATCTCTTTGTGGATTTCATATTTTATCTATCTTCTATTATGCTCTACCTTAGATGTGATTGAGACTGTATTTGCTATGTCACCTCCATTCGGAGAGTATATACTGTACAGGTACCTTTATATTGTTAGATGTTTGACCTAGGACAGTGTTCTACCCCCGACACTGCGACGTAGGCTGGACGTACCCACGTCTCGTGTCCTTACTCTAGGGTGCGGGTCGTGACACATTTTTAGTGGTGGCCCATGCAGGTCGAGTTTATGTAGTGGTATTCGAACTAGAGTATTACTACAGCCTGCAGTAGGATTAGGATATATTTTTGAAGGTACTCAATCACAGTTAGGCCTCCTTGAGAGATTCCTGGGACGACCCATGCGAATCTTATTTTAACTTCGATTTGAAATCTATTTTTCCCCCGATTTGATTTACCTTTACTTCCTGTTATTGAACTTGATTTTGATGGATTATTGTTGAATTTTGAATCTTGATGTTAGTGGTTGAATTTGAGTCTGTATTTATATGATTTTTGATGGATTATTTTTGAATTTTGAATCTTGATGTTAGTTGTTGAATTTGAGTTTGTATTTATATGTATATATACATTTTTTTTGGAATTAAGGTATAACCTGATAACATACTTGATAAAGACAGTGAGAAAGGTAAAAGTCTACTTTATTATGGAATTTAGAATTTATTGCAATCATATTTGCTAGCATGACAAGGACGTAGAGCCTGATATAGCTATACTTATTTTAGTTATGAAATCTTGATTTTCTTGCAGCCATTCCGTGTGGCGTGGTAAGAATTCTAGATAACATGATTATAGGGTGTATGCCTTATTATGGACTCTATCGTTTATTGCAGCTATGCTTATTGGCGTGGCAGAATTCTGACAACATAATTTCAGGAAGACGCATATGATTATCAGATTACATCTCTAAAGCTTTAAAAAAACAATCATCTCTACCTTGTATTTCAGCCTTAAAAAAATGTTTCAATATCACTTAACTTAGGAGTAAAAAAAAGTTTTAATTGTTGATATAATCCCTTGTATAACTTTATTGGATATAATTCCTTCCTAATGTAATGAATTGACGAATTGTCTTAGGCCTTATCTTAGACTTGTTTGTATAGCTCTGATCTCAAATGGTCCCCTTTTTTTAACAGATTGAGTAAGAAAGAATTTTATCATTATTTTCTTCTTGCCATTATTACTTGTATTAGTTTAAAAAAAATTATTGTTTGTTTGTTTTGCTTCTCATTATTTAACTTAGGAGTAGGAGTAGCTTTAGCTATTATTATGACCCTTTATGTAACTTCTTGCTATGAATTTCTTTATAATATAATAAATTGATGATTTTGCTAGACCTTATCTGGATTTGATATTATAGCTCTGGTTTCAGAATGGTTCCTTCTTTTAAACAGATGAGCAGAACAGATTTTATCATTATTTTTTTCTTGTAATCATTCTTGTATCACCTTTTATTATATATATATATATATATATATATATATTTTTTTTTTTTTTTCTTGTATCACCTTTTATTATATATATATATATATATATATATATATATATATATATATATATATATATATATATATATATATATATATATACTGGACACAGACACCTTGCCTGACACGTATACATGCTACACTTTGATTACTAACCTATCTAAATGCACATTAATATATTTTTGATGTTAAATTCTCAAAACCCCAATATCTCTGACACAATACAGTATCAGAGACTAGTTCTCTATTTTTTTTTCAGTTTAAATTCGTAATTTAAATATAAATTTCATATTATTAGTTGTTGTTTACATCACCGCACATGTATGTTATATACAGGGTTTCAATTCTTAAAGAAATTGGTTAAGTTTTGTGTTTGAATTTGTCAAATCTGAGACTGTGTGCATATTAACCCTTTAACACTGGATTCTAAGTGATTAGTTCAATTTGCAGTTTTTAAATATAATGTTTTGAGCCATATACATTGTTGTATGTAGGGATATAATGTTAGGTTTCATACTCTTACATGTTTGGTTGTGGTTGTGGTGAACATTGGGTTGGTTTTGATGTTCGAATTTCTCCAAAATTCTGAAACTGAATACATGTTAACATTTTTCACATTGATTTTAAATGTTTAGTTCAATTTCAGATTTAATATGTAATGTTAAACTGAACTGAATGATTGAACCCTTCATTTTAAGTTATAACCCCTGTACTCTTGACACTCTACACTAATGTTCACAACTGTCATGTAAACCTAACCCTTCATCTCTATGTTATGTTCATATATCTATATAGGTATATATATATATATATATATATATATATATATATATATATATATATATATATAGTTTATGCATACATGTTATAATGTATATAGATACATAACTAAATCTCTACCTCTCTATACATATAGATATACGTATATATATGGTTAGCCGTGCATGTTATGAGTAAATAGGTTGTGCATTGTAGATTGTTTAACCAATATGCCATGAGTAGTGTAACTTGATAGCTATTATTTTGAAACCCAAATCCTCATATACACTTTCATGTATATTTCACACACACACACACACATGTTTACTATCAAACCCTATGAACATGTCCACATACACCCATATACACACTAACCACATAACCTTTACATAATGCTAGCTTTTCTCCTTCTAACACTCTATATATATATATATATATATATATTGTGATTGAATTTTAATGCTCGACATTTGTGCTTTAAATTTTGATTTTGATTATGCCTTAAAGCCTTGATGATTTGTTATTTCTGTATCTTTTCCAGTTTAACACCCCTGATTGCTTGTAAGTTTTGATACCCTATGATTATTTTGTTCTAGTGTAACTAGTATACCTAGATGAGACTTACACTACCACCGTATGCCATGACCCTGTATGCCATTCTTTTAAATTGTATGATTTAGGTAAGTTCTGAGACTTTGATTGTTGGGGACGAGACTCTAGAAGAAGTACGACCATCTTAATTTCGAGGACGAAATTTTCTAAGAAGGGTAGACTTGTAACACCCACTTTTCTAAAAAGAGGGTAATTTTGAACTTTTGTAAAAGTTTATTATTTAATAATAGGATTTATGATTTATAGAAATTTTTAATTAATTTAATACTATTTAAAATTGGTGAATTATAATTTTGATGTGTTAGCTAGTGAACTCTAGAACTGTTGAGCCTAGAGACTAACCATGACCATGGGGACCTAACCATGTGATTAGAATGACTATTTACAACTTTTTAGGCTAAGGGTATTTTGGTCATTTTGTGACTTTTAAATTATTTAGGATTTTGATTAATTGGTGAATTTTAGATTATTTTAATAATATTTAAATTGATGTATTATGATTTTGGTCTTTTTTCATATTTTAGGAAAATTTTATATTTTTAATAATATTTTATTGGATTTGTTTAGTCGGGTTTGAGTTTCGTCTCGTTCCGACTTGTATTGTGACCCGGATAGCTTAAACTCTAGATGGGACCCAATATTAAGTTAAGCATGGCTCACAAAACCCAACATTTAAGTTAGTTAATTAAACTAATTTTTATCATGTTAGAATGGTTAAGTTAGAGACTCAAAACTAGATCATTTTGACCCCAAACTTGAACCTAGTCTAGACTTAACCATATGAGACTAGAGAGGGGCAATTAGGACATTTCCCATTAGCCCTAATGGACTCTTTATGGCAGCCACCTTTAGGAGAGAATGGTTCATTTCATTCATTACAATCTTGCCTCTTTTATTTTCCTTTTGTTCTTCCCTAATTTTAGAGAGCCTTTCCATTGATTTGATCTCCAAATCAAATCATTCCTTCACCAAACCTTTCCTCAATCATTCCCATTCTCCAAGGGAAGGGTGCTACCAAGGATTGGAAGAGGAGTGCAAGGAGGAGTGTCCACTTTGAGGGATTTTCGTATCGGAGCCGTGTCCTAAAGAATTTAATTGGGATTCCACTCCCAATAGATAAAATCCATCCTCTAAATCGATTTTCTTTACATATAAATTAGTTTTGAAGCCGTAGGATCTATCCTCATGCATGTGTTCCATTTAGATTCAAATTTAAGGCCATTTGGAGCTCTCTTGAGGATTTTAGATATGTATCTTGTGTCCTACTTGATAGATCCTAAATTAGGACACCCCATGTGTATGTATGTATGATATAGTTTAAATAGATATTTAAATTCAGTTTTAGAATGGTTAGAGAGTGGATTGATCTTAGTTAGGATGGTTAGAATGAGTTTCATTTGGATACCTATGTTTGTATCCAAGTATCTTGGCCTATATGTGTTCTTTTGTCCAAAACAACTCAAATTCGTCATAATATTTATCCACGTTTTTATTAACCAAAGCAACTTAGAAATGTCATAACTTTTAGCTTAGAACTCCGATTTATCTCCCATTTTTTTAGAAGAACCGTATCGAAGTTAGCTTTCCAAATATATATTTTATTAAGCCAAATTCTTTTTGTAACTTTATGTAGAATTATTTGAGTGTCAGCTGTACGAAAGACGAACGTGTTTCGATATTTTCGCGATTTTGGGAGCTTTCGGACACGAAAATGTGATCCGTTTAAAGTTTTGAAAAGCTAACACGAAGGGCTACAACATACTTTAATCTAGAATTTATTAGGGGCCCAATTGGTACAGTATTGGTTTTAAGTAGAAGAGTGACTATACGATATATGCATTTTGTGTAACCTATGAGCCTACGTAGTATGGATATTAAATGAATATAGAGTATGAAATACATGATATGTTAGATGAATGAAATGATATATATATATATATATATGATATATATCCTCTTTACATTAATGTATATATATGGTTGAATGCAAGCATGTAGGAATGCAATTAATATAATGTATGTAAGTAATGCATAAATGCATGAATGAAAGAATGATATACAATGTACGCATGAAAGTATATAATGAATGCTAGATATGAATGCAAGGTACACATGTAATGATAGATATGAATGCATAATATATAAATAATATAATGTAATATATAATAATAGCATGTATGGTAATGTAGAATATATGATGGAAGCATGTATATGTCCACTGTTTTTCCTTTTCCTTACATTTTCCTTCCCTTCCCTTTCCATTTCAGTTTTTTCCCCTTTTTTCCTCTTCTATTTTTACATGTTTTATACAATGTATATAATGTATAGATGCATGTAAGTATGTAATATGCATGAATGACATGTATGTAATAAAAATAAGTATATATATGCAACTTAATGATATGTGAATAGATATAATACCTGAACTGAAATATGCATGCATATGGGATATGAATGAATGTATAAATGCATGAATGACTGTCATTTATGAATGAATGAATCAATCAAAGGTATAAGTAAAATATAATGCATTGTCATGAATGTTAACATATATAATATATAAAAGTATGTATGTAAATATGCATGAATGCATATATCTATGTAACTATGTAAATATGCATGATGTAACATATGCCTATATATATAAATATGTATGTAATATGGATATGCATGTATGTATGAAGGTATGTATTTATATATATTATCTATTTTATATTATGCATTGTTATGGTTCACATTGTCTTGTGATTGTGTGAATGCTAGCCTAGGCTTGGTTAGGCCTAGTGAGACTTGTTAGACTTGTTTGGGCTAGGACTTGACCTAGTTGACCCAATTTGACTAGTATGGTTGACTAGAGTTGACCATGTATTGACTTTAGTCTAGTTTGACCTAGACAGCATGTAGATGCATTGTAGCAGTCTATTTCCTTATTTTAGACTTGTTGTGACTTGTGCTGTTCTGAATAGGAGCCAGACACCACTCCTCGGACAGTACTTTCATCTTGGACATTCAGATAGCAGGCGAGTACATTCTCTGATCATTTTATATCATGTTTAGGATTATATTTCCTGCTTTAGATTATCTTACTTGATGCTGACACGTTGGTAACACGGATTGGTACTATATGGATCCCTTCATGAGATGTTATCCCACTCGGGAGCATCAGATACTTTTGTCTCGTGTGTTTCACTTACATCACGTATCTCATACTTCTATTATCATGAATCTTCGAAAATCAGCTAGTGACTCATGTACCCTCATGATCACCGAGCCTTCACGAATCAATTCATGAATCACCCTTATGGGCAACGTAGTATAATCATGAATCTTAACGTAACTTGACCGGATTCTTGTGTATTGATTGGGGATGGGGGAGTATAAATGAACATGTAAATAAATCCAAGTAGTGTAATCATGAATCAATTCCAAGTAGTGTAATCATGAATCAGTCCTTAGCCATTCACATGTTTATTCAGTACTCTGAATCACTAGCACTGTCTCTCTTTTACATATATCCTAGATATTTACTTACAGTCTCTTTCTTACATTATGCTATTCTTCAGTTTCATGTACTTTATTCTCTAGCATGATTATATTTCTTTTTTCTGCTATGACTTGTTGAGATGTATTGTGCTCGCTCCTCTCCTGACTGGACCTGTTGATAAATTTTACAGATAGCCTGGAGGTTGCCTGCTAGCCTAGAGGAGACACAGTAGAGGTTGTATAGATAGCTAGGGTTTTGCTTATAGCTTATTTTCAGTTGTCTTGAGTTGTATTTATAGATTACTGTATTTGAGATTTGAGATGTTTCTGGGTTGTGTATCTTAGACACTTAGACTTCTATCTGCTGTATCTCTTTGTGGATTTCATGTTTTATCTATCTTCCATTATGCTCTACCTTAGATGTGATTGAGACTGTATTTATTATGTCACCTCCATTCGGAGAGTATGTACTGTACAGGTACCTTTATATTGTTAGATATTTGACCTAGGACAGCGTTGTACCGCCGCCGCTGCGACGTAGGCTGGACGTACCCACGGCTCGTGTTCTTACTCTAGGGTACGGGTCGTGACAGTGCCCAGGATTCTTACAGAAAGTACAACTAATAGCCTGCTGCCTGGGTGCCTGCTGCCCTCTCTGTTGCTGATGCTGCACCTACTGAAAAGGTGTACAGCCCTGATGCTGATACTGCTGAACTGGCCTCTGTGGCTGCTGATGTTGGAAGTGAGGCCTCTTGGCCTGCCCCTGACTGCTGCTACCACCCTGGAAGTCGCGACCCCTCTTCTGCCTCAACCCTAGGTCGTCTTCCGCTGCCATAGCGCCAGAAAATATCTCAGCAAATGTAGCGTTCCGATCGCTCTTAGTCAGCGACCGAACCTCTCTAATCAAGCCTCGGCGAAACTTCCTCGCCTTCGTCTTCTCAGTCAAGTCATCTATGAAATGGGTCAGTCTACAAAACTCTCCAGCATACTCAGCTACCGTCTGGTTCCCCTGAACCAGACCCTCGAACTGTGCCTTGATACCTCCCAAGGCCACATCGGGAAAGAACTGCTCCTTAAACAGCTCCTTGAACTGGGCCCAAGTCTGGCCCTCAACTCCCACCCTGGGATCTGTCTGATACCACGTACGGGGTAAGTCCTGCATCTGACTGCCCGCCGCCTTGATCTGGAGTCGAGCTGGTATCTCCGCCAGTCGGAAGATCTCCTCGATATGCTCTATCCAGTCGTCTGTATAGTGGATGCCCTCTGTGCCGAAGAACTCCCGAGGGTGCATCTTCTGGAAGTCCTGTATATCCTTCTCCCTCCGACGGGGCTGCTGCTGGGTCCCCTGAGCAATAATCATCTCAACTGTAGTGTGAACCAGCTGGTGTGCCTCATCGATCCTCTGACGGAAATCTGCAGTCTACCTCGTCTGCTGCTGCTGGTGGGACTCCAGAATCCTCTCCACGAAGGAGAAGAGATGTGCAGCGTCTACCATCCCCGCAGGCGGAGGCTGCTGCGGTGGAAGGATCTCAAGAATCACAACGCTCGGCCTCCTGACTGGTGGAGGTGCTCCTCCAAAAGCTGCAGAGACACCGACTCCTGAGGGCTGCACTAGCCCTGTGGCACTGGAAGCTGGATGCTGCTAAGGTCGGGAGGTGCTAGACCCCTCTCCAGCGTCTCCCAGTCCAGGGCGATGCGATCTCGTCTCAACCATCCTGGAGATACAGATCAAACAAGAAACAATTACTGAGAATGGGTCGAAATATCAAAAGAGGACAGTTTAAATTTCTAAGGAAGACAATAAGCAGCAAAATAGATATACGGAATCTGATACGGAGTTTTCCTAGTGTGATTGAGTACCTTAAAAAAAAATACTAATTCCTACTACAGGCTGCAGCGATATTCTAGTTCGAATACCACTACATTTCCAACCTAGACCTGCATGGGCCACCACTAAAAACGTGTCACGACCCGCACCCTAGAGTAAGGGCACGAATCGTGGGTACGTCCAGCCTACGCCGCAGTGTCGGCGGTAGAACGCTGTCCTAGGTCACAACATCTAACAGTTTAAGGTAGTAAACAATTATACTCCCCGAATGGGGGTGACATAACAGAATATATCTCAATCACATCTAAGGTAGAACTGGATAAAGATAGATAGAATGATAGATAATATCCAGAACAGAAGAAATCACAGAGATACAATCCAGAATTTTAAGTGTCTAAATAAGTACATATCCCAAAATCTCAAATCCATATACAGTCATCCATGAAAAGTAAAGACATCATAATCTAAGGGAGTATCATCTACTGCTAGTGGATCCTGCTGCTGGTCCAAGTCCAAGCACTTATCTAGTGTAACAGCGTAGTAGGTAGGGCAGAATGCCTCAGCCTCGTCCTCTGTAATATTTCAACAGGTCCAGTCAGGACAGGAGCGAGCACAGTACATCTCATCAAATCATAGCAGGTCAGGATATATAATCATGCTAGAGAGTAAGATACAAGAAACTGAAGGAAATAACATGATGAAAAAGGAAGACTGTAAATAAATAGCGACAGTATATAGAGAACTAACAGTGACTAGTGATTCAGAGCACAAGATGGTTATGTAAACGGCACGATGTTGTACACGAGTAATCTATAGAGGTTGTACACGAGTAATCTACTGGATTGAATACATAACCACTTCTACTCCCCCGCCCCAATCAATACACAAGGATCTAGCTAAGTTATGTTATTGTACACGAAGTATAGTCGTACACGAAGATCATATGAATACATGAATATACACGATTTCACACGATTTGTACACGAATGTCACGAATACAAGGAGTACACGATGCTCATGATAAAGTACACAAACACGAATACCCGATGTATCCGCTAAGGGGATAACATCGCACAACAAGATCCATATAGTACTAATCCGTGTTTCCAACGTATCAGCATCATGTAAAGTAATCTAAAGCAGGAATATACTCCTAATGCAGGATATGAAATGATCAGAGAATGTACTCGCCTGTATCCTGAGAATCTCGAGAATATATACTGTCCGAGGAGTGGTGTCTGTCTCCTATAGAACAGTACAAGTCACTATGAGTCTAAAATGATAATAAGATGCAAGTTAATGCATTCTACATGAATCTAGGTCAATCTAGGCCAAAGTCAACTCTTGGTCAACTCTGGTCAACCCTAGAAGTCAAACAAGGTCAACCAAGTCAAACCTAAGTCAAACAAGTCTATACTAGTCTAACTAGTCTATTCTAGGTCTAACAAGGCTATACAAGTCCAATCTAGGCTCACTAGTCAAGCAGACACAACCATAGGCCATAGGCTATACCATGCCTATGAACCCCAAACCATATATCACATACACAAGTCAAAATATATCTAATATATAATATACTCTAATATAGGATACACGTATTGATATTATACAATCTAATATAGAAGTACACGTGGGCAATAGACTACTATATGTATACCACACATACATTTATATATAATATATATAGTAGTACACACACATTATATAATATATAGGATATATATATATATATATATATATATATATATATATATATATATATCACAAATATGTATACCTTCACATATATATAGAGAAAGGAAAGTGCAATGTGGTGGGGTGTGTGTGTGAGATACATGGTAGGGTTGTGATATGGTATGTGTGTGTGTGTGTTAGACATGGCATGAGGTGTCTCATAGAGTGTGTTGTCAAGTGAGGATGTGTGATAGCTGGAACCTGTGAAACAGTGTAACATTTGTGACACAGTGAAGTGAGAGCAAGAGAGGACATCCTGAAATCAGTGACATGTGTTTACTGTGTGTGTGGCAATGAAACAGTGAACCAACAACCCAAATAAAATCTGGAAAATAGGCAGTTGACAGGTTATTTGGAATATGTGTGTAAACAGGGAATGAAATAGTGGCATGTGTGTGGCCAGTGAAAGAAACAGGGAATGACAGTTAAAAAAATGAAATGGGAATCAATTTAACTCATTCGATTTTTGTTCTGTTAGGAAAGGAAGAAATCTCAGTTGACAGTTTACGTTACTAAATCTCAGATTTGGAAAAAAGAAATCAATTCCCAGATTACAAGGTAATGAACATTTGAATCCAAAACAGTTTAAGAATGAACTATTCTCAGTCCTACAGTTACAGGGAACAATCAGTCAATACAAGTTGTAAGCTCAACAATTGTCAAAAATCCCATTCTAAATCAAGTCTAATTCGAATGTAATAGAACCAATCATAAAATCAGTTAACCAAGGAATAATACATTCATTCAAATCAGGTTACAGTTCATTAATGAACAGTTGACAGTTAGTATTTGAAACAAAAATCAGTCCAGCTATAAACCTCAACAAACTCAGTTCTAGTCCATTTCGAAATCCAACACAAAAGTCAAAATCCCATTCTCTTACCAAAAGCCAATTTCGAATTGAAATACTTCATTCCTATGAATCAACAGATATGTGGGAGACATTTAACAGTGGAAAAACATCAATAACAGGAATTAAACGTTGAGGAATTAGAAAGAAGCAGTGTATCAGTAATGTATCTCAGTCAATATGAATTTAGCCCCATTCGATTTCAATCCCATATCAAAATCTAGACAAACATGTAAATTAATTCTAACATAGAATGTACATCATATTTAGGATCTAATTAGCAATTAAAACACAATTTAAACTAATAAAACTGAATTTTAAACAGAGAACCCAAACAGTGCACTGATACGCACAGTGCGTGCCCCGTGTATGCGTGATATTGTATCCGACACGACACGAGGGCTCGTGTCACTTGACACACGTGATGTCAGTGGTCGCCCCATGGTGTGTGTCAAATTTCACGTATCGACGTGTCGTGTGCACAGCGCAAACAGCCCCGAGCAGCAGGGCAGCTACAGTGCCCGCGCGCGCGCGTGTGCACCCGCGTGTTCGTGTGTCCGTGGCAACACGAATCGACACCAATACATGCTCAGAGCAAAAGAAAACCATACGCGAGGTTAAAACCTAAATTTCTATTCAAAAATATATCTAAAAACAAATCGAAATGCCCTTTGGGGCATTCCATCAAACACCTTCATTCACGAACTGATACGTGTCCGATACGGACACGTATAGGACTCGAACCTAGGGTTAGCTACACTTACAGCTAGGGTAGGCCTAGGGCTTCCTAGATATGCAATAAAATTAACATTTTATGGTGTAGAATTGAATTTACCTATGGGTGTGCAAAGGCTCAAAAAGCCCCAAATGAAAGTGGTTCCTTAAGCCACCAAACTCCTTCAAATTGTTTCTCCCCTGAAATTTTTCAATACCAACAGCAAGTAAACTAAATTTAGAGCCTATTGTAATTGGTTTTGGTGGAAAAGGAATTGAAATGAAATTTTTAGGAATTAATAAAGATGGAGACTCACCTCTTTCTAAAACTTGCAAATATTCCTAATGGAGGATAGCCCTAATTTCTAGGAGCATTAAGTAGGGGAGGGAGTGACCTAAGTGGCCGGCCAAGGCTGTTGGGCTTGGGTTAGGGCTCCACTAGTGTTGGGTTGGGCCTCTAAGGCTAAAGTCACAAGTCATGACTTGTGAAATCACAAGCCATTTTCTATTCCATTTAAATCCTAATTCTTCCTAATAAATTCTAATGAGTTAACTGCCACTAACTTAGGTCAAGCTAGGGTTCCATAACCTAACCAAATAGTCGTGACCTAGGTTAGCCTCTAGGACAGTCTCCTAAGTCAACACTAGTCAAAGTCTAAAAATAGCCCCAAATCAAATATACTAAAAATTACTGAAAAATCCTAATAATTATAATTAATACTAAGAATTCCAAATAATTCCAAAATTTTAAAAATGACCAAAATACCCTCAAGCTAGAAAAGTGGTAGTGACAATCATTGCAAACCCTAATGATCACACCCCACTCCTATAAATAGCAAGGTGCCATTCCCTTGCAAACGCCCGGCTGGATACACAGAGAGACAAAGGCACGCACAGAAGAGTCTCCCCACATATTCCGAGAGCATTTCTTTATCAGAGCCAAGGCTACGTCCGATCGTCCAAGGAGTAAGGCAGAGCTGCCGTCGCTTTTCCGAGCCTCTACCGTCACCCCCCAGAATCAAAACTAAACAATTGTACTTAGATTGCTGTACCTAGGTTTTCATTCCTAGACTTTCTTTGTATTAGCGAGTTTGTATTGTAAAGTAAAAGTCCAGTCCTCCCATAAAACTGTTCTGTTCTTTTATAATCAATGGCAAACAGTTGTATGCTAAAATAAAAAGAGGAGTAGTCAGCACTACAAAGAGGAGGAGTTCCTCATGTTACAGTGGCACGACACCACAATGAGGTACCCGATTAGGGATAAAGCCTCGGCCTTGCAAGTCATGTCGTTGTGGCGTAACACCACAAGGGAGCCTAAGGCTTCATGCTGGGTAGTTTAGCACTACAAAGAGGCGGTTGCCTCATGCTATAGTAGTATGACACTACGATGAGGTTCCCGGTACGGGGTAAGGCCTCGGCTTTAAGCTATGTCATAGCGGCGTAGCACCACAAGGGAAGCACAAAGCGCTTCATGCCATGTCTCTTTATAATGAACTCACCTAAAGTGTATGGACAAAGAGATTTTATGCCGTCTCTTGAGGGTAAACTTGTGGACGCCCAAAATTATACACTGAAACTAGGCTGGCACAGGGCCTTTAATGTGTAGCCAGAAGCACATATAACTATATTCCATGAGTGGGGAGAATTTCAGCTATGATGTAGAATTCAAGACTTAGTCCATTCTTGTATTATAGTCTGTTGTTTGACCCATGCAGGAAGATTCAAGTCATCAGCGACATCTCTCCTGAAGCATGATGGACAGTTACTGTGGGGAACACTTATACCCATATATAGAGATATATGGGGGATTGTTGGGGTTTTGGCCTTTGTTTAGAAACTTTAGTCCCATATCGGCTAGGCCAAAGGAGTTGTATCTCTATATATTAGCTATGCTAGTTTAGAGAAGCACATGTGGTGTGGAGGTACACATGGGTGAGCCATGTGGGGTTATTTTTCTATTAAAAAAAGGCTAAATCAATAATTGAAAGCATTCATGCTTTTTGCTCTTGGGAAATTTATTTCCATAGGAGCTAAGCCCTGTAGGGGCTTAGCGACTCAGACTCGGACTCGGGCTCATGGGTTCATGAGGCGTATAAATTCTTCACATAATGTTATCTCAATCGCAACCTATCACTTCGGATGGATCCATACACATATTTTAGGCGTCCCCAAAACATATGTACTTCAGCCAACTTCCATGATAGCGCGATTCGATCAGCCACGATACAACTCTCTTTTCCAAATCCGACTTAGCATCCTTTCAATTGACTTGTTACTTCATTCACTTTGCCACAATCACTATCTTCCAGGCCATAATACTTAACATCAGGGAGAGCTCTCTATCCAAGCATAATATTTCTAACATCGGTCAAGGGTCTAAGTTAGAGCCATTTATATCAAGAGTTCACAACATGCAATCATATTCCTTCCCCAAATCCGACAATATTTCTCACCGAGGCAATTCATTTTTTCTAAAAGGTACAATCCGACATCGCCCACTTTCGATTACCCGGGTCAGGGTATAATTCTATGCAACAGTCAAGGTTAACACAGCTACCCAACTATAGACACGATTCAACATTCCCGTCATGAGCAGTCAATTTCATCTCATAGAATAATTCACTACTCGATACATACAACTCAAGTCTCATCCCACAATTCTAGTTCCCGCTATAGGCCGACATATAATCCTCAAGGGTCAAATATCTCTAAGGTTCATATTGAAGCATATACATACAACATATCATTCTTAGGTCGTACTCATCACCATCTCTCGTTCAATGCCACAAGGTCATTCTATGGGTCGCCAACGACCATCTATTATGCGGTCCAGTCTCAATGGTTAGCTATACCGACAGCTAAACTTAATCATTCAGGTGTCTTCCCTAGAGTGGACGGCTACTAGGGTTATAGTAGTTTCTCTTTCTTAGGGCCAAGAAGCAACCGACAGTTCTAAGGAGCTCTATCCAAACCTATGGGTATCCACTTAGTCTGAAATCGCCATTGTCGGCTATGCCAACAATTGGTAAGTCCTCAACTGGTCGCTAGGGTCAAGTCTATCTATCCAGGATCTTCCTCAAGGAAATAATTCCCACAGAGGCTCATTCTAGACTTACCCAACGATCGACTAAGATCGATCTATCAACATTACGGTCAATTCCTAATCCGACATACGATTCTCATCGTTCTAATAATCTATCATATAAATTCCCAATGATCCAATTTTTATTTCAAATCCTTTGTACTCATACGAACCCATAAGCCAAGGCAAACTATTTAAGGGTCATCGATTCCGATAGTCTTAACATAACTATGGAATCATACTATTCGGTCTGTATGATGAAGTCACACCACTAAGTCATAAGCCAGCAATCTATATCCCAACCGACAGTCATATATACCGACATTATCCAATACGTTTGTAATTTCTCAATCTCATTCGTTTCTCAATCATCAAACTATCTTATGGGGATTCTTAAATCTCATGCAGCAAGGGTCGAGCAGTTTATTCCATTCAATCCGACAATTCATCTATCAAATAACTATTCTCTATGCAACACAAATTTAGGGTTGCTACTTGTTATTTTTCTAATCCCATTAGATTCCTCAGCATACCTGCACATAGGCAACAACTATCCTTTGGTGATCTAGATGGGTTAACATCTATTACACCTTAGGGTCAAGGCATAAATCTCTAATATTCCTTTGGTTCACCGACAATATTTCTAAACTTTCAGCTATACAACCAACTTTGTATTAGCCAGATTTGATTTACATCCAACCAATCAAAGTCAACATTCAGATGTTCTAAGCCACAACATTCTCTAGCCAAATCCATTCACCCATAGCATACTAACGGTCTTACTAGTCTGAGTCATCACTCGACTAAACAATTTCTAACCAAGCCACCAGTTATAATTTTCGACAATCTCGCTACTCAATATAACATCACTGTCAAGGGACACTTGAGTCATCTAGCCACAATACATGACTCCCAGCTAAGTCTCGGCACTACCCAGTACCTACAGATAGTCTCCTGCTATCCTATGGAAAGGGTCAACAAATATCTCGTTCTGAGGTGGTAGAGGCAATATACCACTCAGAAGCAAAGCCATCCTTAAACAAAACCAACCCAATTCTATTTCGGACATTCATGATCTACAATGATCACAATACTTAACCAACATCTCGGGGTCTCAATATCACAAGCCAACATTCTTAGGGTCTCAAAAGCACTAGCGAGCACATATGAGTCAACTCACTAGTTCTGCTGAACTCATCCATCAATTATTTATTCCCAAATCTTTCCCAATATCACATATAATTCTCAACTTGTTACAGCATACATAGGCACTTTTCTTTTATTTCCACATTCCAAATAACATTCATAATATAGCATACTATGGCATCTAGTCATTGTTGGATTATTTATGTCCAAACCAACAACAATCATTCATTCAGGGGCATCACAATGTATAGACTTATTGTATGGAACATCCAGTGAGCAGCCAAGAGAGTCAACGAACTTTCAGACACAAATAACATAGGATGATTGTAGAACAACGACAGCATAATCGCGGAAGCAATCTTTGATTTAATCTCGGAAGCAACATTGAGTGATCGCGGAAGCAACTTTGGTTAATCGTCGATGCAACTTTAATTTGAAACGAATCAAAGAAGAGTCCAAGGACGTAAAGCCGGGCTCTGATACCAATTTGTCATGCCCCGATTCGTAGAGTCATTTACTTATATATTTGATCTCTTGGAATCGATCGTCCTCGCTTGGACGTGATGCCGTACAAGTCTGGTATTGCACTTGTACAAGACAAAGATGGTACATGAGTGATAATCTTCAAATAGGAACATATCGCAGCGGCAGAAGCAGACAAATTGATGTTAATGAGGACAATCTTTCTTATTGAATAGAAGTACATTACTTCTTTATAGCAGCAGAGATAAAAGGATAACTTGAAGTCACACAGAGATATATAGAACTTTATTCTCATTATTGATAATTGAAGAAGAGTACAAGACTTGTATTGAAGTACAGTGCCTACAACACATCTTATTTTACATTGAAAGCCAATTGAACAATGCTATACAGCTTACATTTGATACTTGGATATATTGGATTATTACTCGATAAACCAACTTGGCTTACAACTCACTGGTACAACTGATTACAATGTTCCATACATTATGCCCTTTATAAACAGAAGACATCATCTTATACAAGGAGAGCTTCTGTATGCCCAACAAATCTTCGATGCCGCAGAACCAATCAAGCCAATCTTCGTGTGTAGAGTATCCCAAGCATGAGCACCTGTCCACAAAACATGGGTCAGCACATCATCTATGTATTGGCGAGTAGAATCCAACCCACTCGCCTAAACCAATACTAACTGGTCGATTTTAGCAAGCATTTTAATAGAATGATCTTTCTACCTTGGGGCCTAGCATCAGTTTACAGTTCATGGGAAATCATTATAGTGAAGCATGTAAACATATTCTTAGCAATATTCATGTGGACATATCATTATAGCATTCTTGGTGTTATCATGCAAAGGCATCATTGAGGCATCGTTATCATTGTCATCTTAAACAGGTTATGACAGTTCTCACTTCAAGCATCACTTAGCATGTATGTTATATTTGAGCAATGTTTATAGCAAGACATCTTTCTAGCATACTGAATTTAACATGTTGAGTATGTCACAGAGTTCTATTTTAAAGACAACATCATAACATCGTCTTGTTTAGCATAATTAAGCAGGCAATTCAACCAACATACGTATTGAGTATATCACATTTAAGTAATTTCTTACCGATAGCCAATTCACTCGTACCTGCATCCAATACAGGTTAACTCTTACACTTACTTTGCCTGTACAAAACATTCATTAGCATGCATCCTTACAACATGATCATTGGTGTTAGTGCACCATTTTCAGATGTTACCATATAGGACTTCGAAAGGTAATCGGCGTGCCATTCCACCAGGTTGCGAGCCCGAATGGAATGTTCCGATACCATGTACCCTTAAAGTACGTTTTCACTTCCCCCATGATCGGTCCGGTCCCCCTAACGTCCCGGGGTACCGTCCAAGGAAGCAGTCACCCCCTTGTATATAAGTTGTCGCTGACCATGCGAATGCGTGTTCGACTCGATTGTGATCATAAAACACATGGTAAAATATTGAAATAAGTAAAGGCAACGGTGCATCATTCAACTCATCCATGTCGTTTTCAATGACTCATCATTTCCAATATTGTCGTTATTTCACTTGGTGATCTTGATGATCCCAAGCCTCATCATTTCTCATTTATTGCTTAATTGTAATATTTCTCATTATGTTCCTTCTAAGGAGGAACAACAATATTCATTCATTTCAAAGGGACCTGTAGCATTTCATTTATTTCATAGGGACAATAGCATAATCAATTCATTTCTCATGTAACATTCATGCAGCATCTCATTATTCAAGTGATTCATTCATTTTATCAACATTAAGCATAAGGGACATTCTCAATTCATTCTCAAGCATCAAGTTACATTAGCAGTTCTAGTATTATTCGTTCAGCAGTTCAGTATTCATGTCTTATTCATTTTAATAATTCTCAGCATAAGCATCTCTATTATTCAGCAACTAAAACATTGGACATTTAGGGACAATTCATAGCATCATGTTATTCCATTTATTAAGCATACATGAATAAGAAAGAAGGAGGATAGTTCTACTTGTCTTGCATAACGGTCTTCCTGCTCCAATCCTACTAAGCATAGCTCTACCAGCGAGCCACGTTCCAATACCTATTCCGTCTAGCCAGCTAAGAAAGACTGTATCAGTCTCAATTCTCCTGATCTCCAACATAAGTCATGGTCCAGCATTCTGATCCCATCCAACAATCCAACAAAATGCCTCGTGCGGAGCGAGGCATTACTACGTATATAGAAGTGTAATCCACCTCGACATACGGTCACGGCTGTCTAGATACATGAGGGTTTATCTATAAGCCATCAGTCTCCTATGGTCAAGAACAAGCCTAGTGTCTTAATCTCAATCAAGTAAATACATGTTACAAGATAGTAGATCATCAGACATACAAGGTAAGACATCCCAAATATTACATATTTAAATGATCATAGAGCTAGTCATACAAAATGTGAAGACTAGCAAGAGTTTCAGTCATACATGATCAACCCTAGGATTTGTCAATCATGTTACAGCCCGTAGGTAGACAAAAATATAAGTTTCAACACGAGCTAACACTTGCTCGGCGGCTAAACGCCTCAAAAGAATAATTTTTACAATTGAGCGGGAGAGCAAAATAAAACCCACTCATTTCCAGGGTTACATCTGGTGCTCACCATCTGGCTGGAAGGCTGGAAGATCCTCGGGTCCTACTCAGAAATCTGGCCATACAAAACCAGCTGGGTCAGACCCCATAAAGAGTAAGTGCCACAAGGAAGGCTTCACTTAAGTACTAAATCCAGCATAATAGCACATGAGACATAAAGAATAATAAAAGACATGAGTTAGAGAAAAACAAGATGATAAACGATAAGACGACTGAGGGACCATTCCGGTAGCCAAGTTACAACCCATAAACCAAACAAAGACCGGGGTTGTAACCCTTCACCTGAACAGAGTATGTGCTGAAATATTCATAGACTGACATTGCTTAGACAAGACTAGACTGGACTACATCCCTCAATCACGACCAAGCAAAGAGTACGGCATGATACTTTAACTAGCTAGGGTTATCACAAGCCTAGTTACTAGCAAGATGTAATGAGATATTCCAGCAGTCACAGGCCCTGCAGCTATCCAGGTTATCCAGGCAAGGTTGATTACCAAAGTTATCCAGAATTATTAGATGGCTTAGAGTGCAACAGATAACAGTGTACCTTGTACTTGTTTCATGAGTGTGTCCCATACGACAGTGGACTGGAAATGTGCCCTACTCGACGGCTGGCTACTTTTTGCCAATAAATATCAAAGACAGGTATTACAGAAATACTGAAATTGATTACAAACTCGCTTGTACAAAGAAAAGCCTAGAAAGAAATCCTAGAAAACAATCTAAGTACAATTGTTTAGTTTTTTGATTCTGGGGGGTGACGGTGGAGGCGCGGGAAAGTGTGTCAACTCTGTCTTACTCCTTGGACTATCCGATGCAAACTTTAGCCCTTGAAGAAATTGCCTTTTGGAAGTTGCCAACCTTTTGCAGGGGTGTGGCACCCTGCTATTTATAGTGGTATGTATTTTCAGCCGCATAGATGGCCTGTGGCCACGTGGCTAACCAGCACGTAAAGACCCGCTCTTTGGCCGCCAACTGTCGATTTGTTGGGATTTTGTTACAGCAAATCTGGGTGGTTGAGACTTGGTCAGCCTGCCACGTGTCCTATCGCAGGACAGAAATCATTTTGAGCCGCATGAGTTTTTCAGTTTTTGACCATGTTGGGCCGCATGAGACTCATGCGGCTTAAGTCACAATCTTCCTTAGCCCGTATATAGCTTAAGAATTTTTAAGCCACATAGATTCTGTATTTTGGACCACATAAAGCTCATGCGGCTTGGGTTACAGTCGCCCTTGGCCGCATGAAGTTTGGAGACTTTGAGGCCGCATATGAGCCTCATAAGGTTCATGCGGCTTGGGTAACACTCCTTCTGGCCGCATGAAAGCACCTGAACCCTGCTTTTGGTGACATGACATTTTGTCTGCTCAAGTCTCACGTCTTATCTTTTTGTCAGAGTGTCAAAGCTGTCATTTTTGTCAGTTTTGACAGAACTTGTCAGCTTTATCAGACGAACTGATCAACTTGGCCGCATATCTTTCTTCTACGGCTCGAAACAGTCTGGTTGTCGACGGGCGGCATAAAGTGTTAAATCTGTCATGCGGCTCTCCTTTATGCAGACCTGTTTGGCCTAAAGTATATATGTGGCAAGTTGTGATCCGCATGAACCCCATATTTTCCATGCTTCTATAAGACCCCCGTCAAAGTTTTTAAATTGCAAATTTGGAATACTTTGAATAAGAAGTATGGAGATATGTCAAGCCGCAGGGAGACTTCAAGTCAGGAGAGACTTTTAGTCACAGGGAGACCTTGAGTCGCAGAGAGACTTCGAGCCGTAGAGGCATCTTGAGCCGTAGGGCATCTTCAAGTCAAGAGCGACTTTTAGCCGCTAGGAGATTTTTGAGCCGAAGAGAGACCACATCCAGCCTGCCAGCTGTCGCAGCTGCATTTAATTTTCTTGATTCGGTTGTGGATCTCTTTTTGAGATAAAGCCGACGGTTACTAGGGATAAAGTCCCCAAACGTCGTCATTATCTTTAATGATCTTGAGAATCGAAGAGGCACTATTCAAGATAAAGCCGATGGTTATTAGGGATAAAGTCCCCAAATGTCGTCATTATCTTTAATGATCTCGAGAATCGAAGAGGCACTTTTTAGAAATTCTATAAATAGGGGTCATTCGGAGAGAGATTTTTCTCTTTCACATTTTTCTCCTTCGTCTTCATCTTTCTGTCTTAATTTAGCCATGACTCCAAAAACATCCAAGTCGACTGGTGTTACGGTCAAAGGGGAGGGGCTTACCTCTCCGTCGAGAGCGACAGACTTTCCTTCCATTCATCCCGGCGTACAACTCCCTATCAAGGGTAAGGACGGTAGAAAGATGTCGACTGAAAGTTTGAATGGCTATATCGCATATTTTATGCACGGGCCTGTCATGTATCACCTTTGTACTTTAAGCCTGGTCGATGTATGCCCTATCTCATTTGGACCGTATGTGTTCTATAAAATAGGGACGCATGGGCTGGGCCGCATAAGCGCTGCTCATTCAAACATGAACCGCATAAGTGCCCCAGGACTGATCCGTTCGAATACTGTATAATTGAGCTACATAATTGCCTCATGACTGAGCCGCATGAGCACTTTATGACTGGGTCACATGAATACTGCATAACTGGGCCGTATAATAGCCTCATGACTGAACCACATGAGCACTTTATGACTAGGCCACATGAACCGCGTAGGTGCCTCATGACTAAACCGTATGAGTACATCATGACTGAGCCGTATGAGTATTGTTTGGCTAGGTCGTATAGCTGAAAAAAATAGAGTCCTTTGTTTTTTTTCGGTGCTAAGCCCTTTTTTCATATTTTGTAGGATCCGGCTAGCAAACTTCTCCAGGACCGGTGTCGGCGATAGAGTGAAAATACACCATTCTGACACATATATCAGACAGCTCAAAACTCCTTATGCTTTGGAAGAGTTTTTCCTGCGCCATTTTGGCATATACATCAGACAACTCAGAACTCTTCATGCTTCGGAAGTGTTTGCCCCAGGTGGTAGGAAGAGCCTTTATACCTTGGAGAGTTGGACGGTAGTCAAGCGTCATCATGAATGTCCTGTCTTCACGGCTCTCCAAGTAGGCAAAACCACCATTAGGGATGTTGTTTTGAAGGTATGGTCTTTCGGAGGAGCGGGGCTAAGGTATCCGCAATACGGAGGGAAGAACAGCATGCTATATTTGCCCTCTTTCGGACACCTCCTTGGAGATTCAATAGCCTTATTTGCTTTTCAGCAGTAAAACATGACTTCTTTCGAGAGCCACAAAACTGCTTTTTGGTGAAAGCGAAGTGTTGTCAAACTGACCAAACTATGTATTGCTAGATTTTCCTTTCTTTATTTTCTGCTGTTGATGTAGTCCTATGAATGTAACTGATTTTGAATAAATAGAATACATTCACTCTATTCTTTATTTGTGGTATTTTGTGGTGCTTGTACTAGAGGGCCTAATACAGCATTTGTGTTTGATAAAGGATATCCCACTGGAGGATTTTTTGTGGACCTATTGTCCTTTTGTGCATATGGAAATACGAGCAAATAGATTTGAATGATATTTTGTGGACCTACTACTCTTTGGTACACCAATGGTGCGAGTAATAGATTAGAATAACTTTTATGGACTTATTACCCTTTTTGTGTACTGGCGATGCGAGTACTGATAATAAGTGGAGAGAAAACCAACATATTTACTCAGGGGTAATGAGGATGTGGTAAATATGGGTCTAAAGTAGAGCCTCTCTACTCAGAGGTAATGAGGACGTGGTAGGAGTGGGCCTAATGGGAATACACAGAACAACTCAGAGGTACTATCAACGTGGAATTTCTATGTATTGGGTGATTTGTTTGTGATAGACGGGAAAATATCTCAGAGGTATTATGGACATGGTTGTTTTTCCTATTGGGGAATTTTTTGGACCTATTACCCTTTTTGTGTACCGATGGTACGAGTAATAAATTAGGATAAGTTTTATGAACCTATTACCCTTTTGCGCACTGGGGTGCGAGTAATAGATTTTGAGGCAAACTCTGGTGGAAAAAAGCATTTAGTCTGGAAGTTCTTAGGTATGACCATAAGATGAGATATGAATCCACTCGGAGTAGTCATAGAGTAAGTTCAGTGGTACCTGAGGGTGCATAACTCAACAATCTGGGAAATTTGAGGTCAGAGTGTAAGTTCAGCGATACCAGAGGGTGTATAACTCACAATCTGAGTGATAGTTGGAAGATATCGTTTAGACATAATATTTCTTGAGGAACTTGCCGTTGATGGGCATCATGACCAAGTCTCCATTTTGTTTTGCGAGACGGTACACGCCATTGGAGAATACAGTCTCGATGATGAATGGACCCTCCCATTTAGGCTAGAATTTGTGGGGGGTCTTGTGAGTTTTGACCATTGGTCTGCGAATGGCCAAGATGAGATCGCCGATTTAGAATATTCTTTGTTTGACTTTCTTGTTGAAAGCTCGAGAGATGTGCGCTTGGTAGAGCTCTATACTTTTGTTGACCTTGTAAACGCTTCTCGTCTAACGCTTCCAACTCATGTAGCCGTCGGCGGTAGTTAACGTCCGACGTTAACCGATAAGTAATGGCCACTCGAACTGAGGTGATCTGAGTCTCCAATGGGAGGACTGCCTCTCTCCCGTAAACCAAGGAGAACGGTATATTTTCTGTAGCCATCCGAATCGTGGTGCGATATGCCCATAAGCACTCGCCAAGCTTTTTATTCCAGTCACGTTTGTTTGAAGACACGAACTTTTTGAGGAGCTTGATAATGGTTTTGTTGAAAGCTTCAGCCAAACCGTTAGCCGATGGATTATATACTGTTGAGGCCATGTTCTGAATCGGATTTTTGTCACAAAATTGATAGAAAGTGTGGCTTGCGTACTGCGAACCATTGTCGTGAATAATCCTTCGGAGCAGTAAAAACGGTAGATAACATGATGTTTATGAAGCTAATCATGTTCGATGTCTTCAACTCTGCCAGCGGAACAGCTTCTGCCCATTTGGAGAAGTAATCGGTGATTGCAAGATGAACTGATGCCCCCTAGACGACGGCGGGGTGATTAGCCCAATGATGTCTATTCTCCATGCTTCAAATAGCCAAGAGGCCACTGTCGGGTGCAAGAATTTGGATGGTAGATGTATGAAATCTGCATGGATTTGGCAAGCCATACACTTCTTTGCATAATCTACTGCATCTGCTACCATTTTGGGCCAGTTTGGGCCAGTAATAACCCATCCGGCGGAGATGATCCTACAATTTTGGGCCAGGTTGGTGAGCCCCGCAAGTGCCATCGTGAGCCTTACGTAAGGCTTCTTTGGCTTCTACATTTGACAGGCATCTTAACAGTAGCCCATCGTAGGATCGTCGAAATAATATTTTCGTTTCTGTATCATAGAAGAATCTGAAAGAGTGCCTTCTGATTGAAGTTGCTTCCTTCACATTTTCTGGCAGAATTTCGTAGACTACAAAGTCGATGAGCAGGCGTCTCCAGTCTTGTATATCATTGGTTATCTGGGCAGAGTAATTCGTACCCAGTTGAACATTGTTTTTGGGACAGATCAGCTCATGGCCTATTACGTCGACTAAATGATGAGTATCATTTGGAAGTGCCAATGAAGCGACGAGGCCTGCTAGGGCATCGGCTTCAAAATTTTGGTGCCTAGGAACATGCTCTATAAAGAACCCTTCTAAGGTTGCAATGATGGCAATTGCTGTCTGATAGTAGGAAATCAGGTCCTCATTGCGAACCTCGTATGAACCTCAGATCTGGTTAACAACCAACTGCGAGTCGCCATATTCTTCCAGGTACATAATCCCCACTTCTTTTGCGAGTTGGAGTCCGATGACTAGAGCGTTATATTCGGCTACGTTATTTGAACTGGGTTCCATAAGCGAATATGCCCGATTGACCACCAACCCAGAGGGAGAAATTAATACAACCCCGACTCCAGCGACGATATCACCTTGTGGCCCCGTTCTTGAAGCACCGTCAAAGAACATTTGCCAAATGGCATCATGCGAAGTCATGTTTGAGGCAATGACTTCGTCGGGGATTTTTTTATAAATTCTGGCTATTTCTGAGCCTGGTTGGGCTGCTAAGAAGTCGGCCAGGGCCTGACCTTTGACAGCCCTCTGCGGAACAAAAACCATGTTGTATGGGGATAATAGTATCGCCCAGGTGGCTAGACGAGAACTGAGTACGCCTGGCTTGGTCATGAGAACCGTGAGAGGATTAACTCGTGAAACAACATGGATGGTCTGTCCTGTTATTTAGTGTCGTGTTTTCTGAATGACGAACACTAGGGCAAGGCACTCCTTCTCCACGGCAGTGTACCTATGTTCCGGTCCTACCATCATCCGGCTGAGATAGTAAATGGCTTATTCATGTCCCGCATCATTATTATGTGCTAGCAAAGCACCGAGGGAGTGTTCCATCGCCCATACATAAAGTAGGAAGGGCTTTCTGGCGACTGGGGCTACCAGAACTGGCAGATTCGTCAGGTACTCCTTAATATCATCAAAGGCACATTGATATTTCGTATTCCATACGAAAGAGACACCTTTCCTCATGAGTTGAGTGAAGGGTCGACATCGCCCTGAGAGGTTAGATATAAACCTCCTGATATAGGTTAGTCTTCCCTGAAGGCCGCAGAGTTCGCGGAGGTTCCTCTGTGGACTCATCTCCAAGATTGCTTTTGTTTTATCGGGATCTATGTGAATGCCCCAGAAAGTAATGACAAAGCCTAAGAACTTCCTGCTGGGCACGTCCAGGAAAGACTTGGTGGGATTCATCTTCAGGTTGTGCGCTCGCATGAGGTCGAACACTGTTCTCAAATCATGTAAGTGATCATTTTTAGAGCGGCTTTTGACGGCGATGTCGTCAATATAACACTCCACCATCTTGCACAAATGATCTCTGAAGATGGCACTCATAGCACGTTGATATGTAGCACCGGCATTCTTCAGGCCAAAGGGTATGACCATATAACAATACACGCCGATCGATGTTCGGAATGACGTATGCTTCTCGTCATCAGGAGACATTTTGATTTGATTATATCCTGAAAAACCATCCATAAAGGATATGTGCTCGAAGCCGCACGTATTATCGATCATTATATCGGTGATCGGAAGAGGAAATTTATCCTTAGGGCATGTCGCATTCAGATTACAGAAGTCGATGCAAATTCAAATCTTTCCATTCTTCTTGATGATTGGTACTATGTTGGCTACCCAGTCTGGGTGTTGCTCTTCACGGATGAAACCGCTAGCTATAAGCTTGTTTACTTCCGCTTCAATGGATTTCATGATGTCTGGACCAAACTGCCGCTGCTGTTGTTTGACTGGTTTTACGTTCGGATAAATGTTGAGCTTATGAAGTACGATCTCAGGATTTAGCCCTAGTATGTCTTCATAGCTCCAGGCAAAGACGTCGATGTATTCTCTGACGAGTTGTAATAACGACTCCCGCTCACCGTCTGTCAGGCTTTTACTGACGAAGATTGGTTTTGGAGAGGATTTATCACCGAGGTTAATTTGCATGACCTCGTCTTCTGTGGAAGGGTCTTGTAGTTTGAAGTGCTTCTTCCATTGTGCATCCAGTTGTTGGACCCATGGCTCTAACTCAAGCGGTTTGAGTAGGACTTCGTCTCCCTCTTCAATATCAGCGGATGTCATGTTGACAGATAATGCTTGTCTAAATATATTTCCAATGCTGCTATCGGAGTCGTAAGTGGGTGACTCGGACGAATGAGAGTGCCAATCGCATTCTCCATCAGAACTTTCAGGCATTGTTGGTGGTGTAACATACCCGAGGCCGTGTCTGGATTTATGATAATGGTCCTGAGGTTTCCCTGCCGGTGCCGACGGCTGTAGAGGCAATCGTCGACCGCTGCCGTGATTCAGACTCGGGGTAGCCTCCATGTCGTACCCCTGCTTTTGCATGAAGTACTTAGCTTGAGGACTATACAGGTAGAGCGGTAATCTTCCAGTGTCGGGTCCGAGATTGAACTCTTGTGGCGTAAAAGATTGAGGACCTTCTTTTCGGCCAAACATGATCATATGATCCCATCCGCTTCTGTCTGGGACCAGGAAGTAAGCTCTTTTATTGGGGTATGGACGGTTGTCACCAGTGTGTACATGCTAACGTCTAGACAGTCCCGTGCAGCATACATTAGATTAGGCTTGTCATACTCAGAATAGTCTAATGGCAGCCTCTTATTGATGAAATTAGGAATTTTGTTCACAGAGATTACATCATCAGGAGAGGGGCTATCCACCTATGTAACCAGGTATTTGGTGAGTTCTACGTCCTCTTCGGCTACCCCCTGCGAGCTTAGAGGTCGAAATGCTGTCTTGGGCAACTTGACTACCAAGGGTTTAGCTTGTGGTATTGACTTGCCTGAGGGTGTTGGATCGACACTTGGTTGTCGGCTCATATTGGGAAGACGGATGACAATTGGCTCGGCAAGGGATTTTGTGTCTTCCGGTTGCCTTTGAGTGGATTTTGGCAATCGGATCACCATCGGTATTATAGAGGGCCTCGCATCTTCCTGTTGCCTTTGATTGGATTTTGACAATCGAATTACCATCGGCCCTATGACAGGTTTTGTCTTCTGGCTTGATCTCGGGAGCCGGATGACCATTGGTTCCAACTGGGTATGTGACGCAGGAGAACCGAGCACCTCTTTATGCAAAGTTGCGACGCGGGGTGCGACCTTGCCCGGTTTACGGGCCTGGAGATGAATTCTCAAGGGTTCTTCTGGCCCTGTGGTGGCCTCCAGTTCGTCAGTTATATGTTTCCTGGATTCGTCATATAGACAAGCCTCCGAAGAGTAATAAGATTCAACCCCTTTGAAGGGATCGATGTCGGCGAATTCAGTCTTCACGAAGCCGTGCTTTTTGACATACTTGAAGCACTGGTGAAGGGTGGACGGCACGATTATATAGTCATGTATCCACGGACGTCCCAGGAGGATGTTGTAGGAGGTGTCTGTATCTATAACGTAGCAGGTAACCTCCATCTTCAGGTCACCAATCTGACATTTCAATCGGATCTTCCCCAGGGGATAGCTCCTTCCCAAGTTGAAACCGCTAATGGCAATGTTGGTCGCCGCTAGCCAATGCATAGAGATGCCAAGAAGTTGGAGCAAGCTTTTTGGGATGATGCTTATTGACGAGCCAGGGTCGATATACATCCGATCCATCTTAATGTCGCCTATGTATCCAGAGTAGTATAAGGGACGATCATGCAAGTTGTACTTGGTCAACATGTCCTATGGAGTAAATATGTTGTTGGATATTACATCTGTGCCATTGCTGCCCTGTAGATCTGTTGACAGGTCTTTCCTTGGAGGCTTGACCTGAGCTAAGTAGGCGTTAGCATTTTGGAGTGCTTCGCTCAATGCGACACGAAGATCCTTGGAGAGCCTTAGGAGCTCGTATAACGACAACTTTTTCGGCTTATTAGCCAATTGTGCTAATTTGTGAAAGTTGTAAGGTCTCTCCAGCCCCTGAGGTACATCGTTACGGAGTGGCCTGTTGAAGCGGATTTCCTTTAGCTTGGACTTATCCGCCAGTGGAGGCTGAGACGGCCTTGGAACATCAGAAGGAGGCAACGTTGCTGGCTGAGGATCTTCGACTGAACTGTCCAGTGTGGGCTGGACTTGTGCTCCAGATCGGATAACAATGGCTGCTGCTTCCTCAGCTTCGGCTGAAATTGTATGGCAGGATCTAGACTTTCTGTCCTTTTTCTTGTTGGTAGGAGATGACACCTCCTGGGTAACTTCGGACGCTAAGTCCGAATGCACCCACATGATCTCACCTCACAATGTGCAGAGAGGTACCAATCCAGGTGTCTAGTTTCGGACGGGTGGAAGATTAGTAACCTCCATCGTTGCCCGAGGGACATGTATTACCCCGTCTGGAGTGCTTGTTGGAGGGAAGTCGTCGAACTAAATTGCCACCATGTTTGCTGCCACAATAACCTCTTCGAAATCTATCGACAGAGCTTTGGAGTCGATAAGACTCTGGATGTACCTCTTTAATTGGAAACAGTCATGAGTAGAATGATGGACATAGAGGTAGAAGTTGTTAGGGTTATATACTAAAAGCATCACTTTTGTAGTAACCTTATTTCCTTAAATTTTGAATGAGAATCATATGGGCAAATGTTTGCATATTGTGTTTGTTGCAAGTGTTAATTCAAATGTCTGATATTCTTTATTGTAGATAATATGGTGTGTGGTGTCACACAGAAGATCATATTACCAGTTTCCTATGGAGTATATAAATAGTTCACAACCTAGAAGGACTTGGACAATCTATTGGAAAGGTTGTAGTGTAATATGGTATTAGTCTATCTTGAATATAGGTTTACACTAGTACACTTTGTGTGTATTGAACAGGACCACTTGAGGTTGTTCTCTTTGTACTGACTACATAAGAGAACAAACACCTCTGTTTTTATGGATGCTTGTGCTCTTAATCCGGATATAATAATGGACATGTATATGCAGTGTGCATTACTTTGACTCATAAAAGAGTGAGATTCATTATGGATCAACAACCTCTATGAATTGGGTAATAATATTGTATGTATGATGGGCTGTTGATTATAAATGGAATCCATGTCCTGATACATCGGCTTGATGATGTCCTCTTAAGGAGCTCATAAGGATTGTCATGTAAACCCTGTAGGTGGATTATATCCGACATGACAAATAAAGTTGAGCTGTACTACTTAAGGATAAAAGATGTCGAATCAATATAGTTGTCAGTAACTTAATTTGATCGACGGACATACGATATCTTAACATGGGGTGCCAAACGAGCATATAATAAAAGAAGCCCACAAACATAATTTGGGATTAGGAAGGTAGTGCAACAATAGCTCATTAGTGGACCGAGCTATTGTTAATGGGCCTGGATTGTGTGTTCGGGCTGAACACGGGATATCCAGATCCGTTAGGAGGCCTAACCCTAATTTCTCCTCATGGTCCCTGCTGTAGCCTATATATATCCTCTATTCTCTGGCCGTCAGATTACTGATCAGAAATCTAAATTTTTTTCTAAATTCGTGATTCACGTAATAAGAGAAAGAGAGGGCTTCCAAGGAGAAAAAAAGGTTGGAAGATCGTCGCCCACACGATGTCCAACTCGAGGAAGGAATACGTACAGAAGATCTTAGGGTCGTCCGCTCGAGATTGCCAGAAATTACTTGTCTCCTTTCCGCCGCAGGTATAATTCGTGAACCCTAGTTTCCGTCTATGAAGGGTTAGAACACGTATTAGATCTGTTTAACTTTCTATCGATCAATACGCACACCAAAGAAAGGGTCATGGGAATCCCCAGTTCCATCAATTGTTATCAGAGCAACTTTGGATCTACGTATTGATTGATACGTCCATGTTGTCCAATAAAACCTGCGCTGTGTAATAGTCGATAGATGTAGATCTGTTCTAACTCGATTTTGCAGGCATCTTAGATCCAACTATTATGGTCCAATGCATATTTTTGACTGTGTTGTTTAAACCGCGGACATGTCGTGGATGTTGTTGTTGCTTTGGATGTAATTAAAATCACGAGGGTTGATCGTGTTTATTATTTTAATCTAGATTATGTGTGAACTCCTTCGAGAGGCATATGATTGATGTAATTTTAATTATTTTTGATCAATCGTAATAGCGGTGGTGGCTATTTCTGACGTCGGACGAGATGCTGGTTTTAAGCAGTCCAGAGGCAGACAGATGATTTTTGATGATTTTCGAACCCCGAATAGATCTGCGCAGTGCCAGATTTTGGATTCGGATAGTTGAGGACGGAGCTGCAAAGATGACCATAATAGTTGGATATTTTCTCTTATTTTTGTCATTTTGCTTTTTCTGATTATGCATGTTTATTATTCTGTAGTTATTTTTTTGAAAAACCAAGCCTACATTAATAATGGACAACATGGACATAATATCAACTTGTAGAAAAACCCTCATTGTTAAATAACTAAGTGGGAGAGGATATTTATTTAGTTTAAATCCTATGGTCTCCATTACTGTTTTGTAGGTGATGTAATTATACTTGCGTGTTGGCTATAGTGCTTTCCTCCATATCGGATGAGTATAATTATGGATCACCAGTACAAACTTTCTTAGGAATAATTGTAGAAAGTTACCTAGTATGTGTTCACTTCTCCATCTGAAGGAACTTATTACAAGGTAATGGACTTAGTATTAAGTAATGGTATACACTTAGATACAAATAATGGTATCCTCTCCATCGGAGTCACTGCTATTATTTGTATGACCAGAGCAAGACCAGCATATTAATTTTATTTGTCATAAAGTTATGTTGACATGATAGTAAAATTAATAAGAAAAACCTACTTGAACAAAGTTGAATTTTTATACGTCCACACTATCGTGGCATGCTAAATTCATGGTGTTCAAGGTGTTGGTGAATTCCTTATTATTGTTTTGAGGGAATCAATATTTAGTTAATTCAAAATTTTTTTTTTGCCCTACATAATTTTATTTATGTGATTCTCAGGATTCCAAAAATGGGTTCTTTCAGTCCACTTATGGTAATTCTTAAAGAAAACAAACTTACCAGACCTAATTATATTGACTGGAAACGTAATTTGGATATTGTTCTGACTGCTGAGGAGTACAAATATGTACTTGTTGAGGAATGCCCACCTAAGCCTGATGCTAACTCTGATGAAGAGGTCAAAGAGGCTTATAAGTAGTAGAAAAAGGCAGATGAGATGGCACGGTGTTACATTCTGGCATCTATGTCAAATGTACTGCAACATCAGCATCAGGCCATGGCCACTGCTTATGACATGATGTATAACCTCAAGGAACTCTTCGGACATCAGAGTAGAGCAGCTAGGCAGTTTGCTATGAAATGTTTGATGAATACAAAAATGGCTGAGGGTATACCAGTAAGGGATCATGTTCTCAAGATGATGGGTCATCTGAATGAGATGGAGATCCTTGGAGCTGAAATCGATGAGGAATCCCAGGTCGATATCATTCTCGGGACTCTGCCTAAAAGTTTTGACAATTTTTGCCTTAATTACAACATGAACAAAAGGTTGTATAGTTTGGCAGAACTTGCAAAAGAGCTACAGGATGCTGAATCTCTCTTTAGGCAGAGTGGTCATATTTTTGTTTCTAAAAAGGCTTCTACTTCTAAGCCAAAAGGCGGTTAGAAGAAGAATAACATTCAGAAACAGGCAAACTCAGCAAAGAAGGGCATGGGACCTCAAGACACGGTAAAAAAACCGAAAGGCAAATGTTTCAAGTGCAAAGGATCAGGACATTGGAAGACTGATTGTCCACTTCTCAAACAAGGGAACAAAGAAGGTATATCTCATTTACTAGTAGTTGAAACATGTTTAGCGGTGTTATCTACCGGCACCTGGTGTGTAGATACAAGCGCCACTAAATATGTCTGCAATACATTGCAGGTATTCCAAGAAACCAGACGGCTCAGTGATGGAGAGATATGCTTGTTCATGGGTGATGCTACAAAAGTATCGGTCGTTGCATTAGGAGATGTTACTTTATCTTTTGATAGAAATAAGTTTTTGACATTGAGAGATTATCTTTATGCACCTTCACTTAGAAGAAATTTAGTTTCTGTTTCTATGTTAGTTAAGGATGGATATTCAGTTTATTTTAATGACAATATTGTTATTAGAAAGAATAAACATTTTATCTGTTCTGGTGCATTGGTTGATAATTTGTATGTCATTAATCCTATTTCGCCTACAATACAACTTATGGAAATGAATAATATGTCATCTAATTTAAATAAGAGAAAAAAACCTTCTTGTATGAACCAAATATATCTTTGGCACTTACGATTGGGGCATATTAACCTAAGAAGGATTCAAAGACTGGTTGAAGATGGACCTTTGAGTTCATTGGAAGTAGAGGCACTACCAGTCTGTGAATCCTGCTTGGAAGGTAAAATGACCAAAAGGCCTTTTACGGCAAAGGGGTATAGGGCCAAAGATGTGTTGGAATTGGTTCATTCTGATTTGTGTGGACCCATGACTATCCAAGCTAGAGGTGGCTTTGAATATTTTGTCATATTTATTGACGATTATTCAAGGTATGGATATATTTATTTGATGCGCCGTAAGTCTGAGTACTTTGAGAAATTCAAAGAGTACAAGGCTGAAACAGAGAAATGTCATAGAAAATGTATCAGGTCATTACGATCAGATCGTGGTGGCGGGTACCTCTTTGGAGAGTTTAGGGATTATTTATCAAAGGCTGGAATTATATCCCAATTGACTGCACCTGGAACGCCCCAGCAGAATGGTGTAGCCGAAAGAAGGAATAGAACTCTTATGGAGATGGTTAGATCAATGATAAGTTATTCGGATTTACCAGATTCGTTTTGGGGATATGCCTTAGAGACTGCAGCTTATATTTGGAACTTGGTTCCTTCTAAGTCAGTACCTCTTACTCCTACAGAGCTGTGGATTGGGCGTAAGCCTAGTCTGAAACATGTTCGCATTTGGGATAGTCCAGCACATGTGCTGAATAGAAAAGCAGATAAGTTAGAATCTCGTACAGAAGTACGCTTGTTTGTAGGCTATCCAAGAGGAACGAAATGAGGTTTATTTTATAGTCCTAAGGATCAGAAGGTCATTGTTAGTACCAATGCCCGATTCTTAGAGGAAGACTATGTGATGAACCATAAACCCACAAGTAGAGTTGTTCTAGAAGAACTGAGACGTGAGACACCAAGTACTTCAGTACCAACAGTACAAGAGGATGAACCACAAATAACTGCACAACGTGTCACAAATGTTACATCACAACCGATAGTACCTCGTCGTAGTGGGAGGGTTGTGATACAACCTGATAGATATATGTTCTTGGGAGAGTCGTCAGACTTTGTCCCTGAGGAACAAGATTATGATCCCTGTACCTACAATAAAGCACTCCAAGATAAAGATGCAGAGTCTTGGCAAAAAGCAATGATATCTGAAATAGAATCTATGGATTCTAATAAGGTCTGGGAGCTTGTAGAACCACCCGTTGGTGTAAAAGCCATTGGATGCAAGTGGGTCTATAAGAGAAAAAGAGGATTAGACGGTAAGGTTGAAACCTTTAAAGCTCGGCTTATAGAAAAAGGTTTTCCTCAAAGAGAGGGTATCGATTATGAGGAAACCTTTTCTCCTGTAGCCATGCTTAAGTCTATCCAGATTCTTTTATCTATTGCAGCACATCTCGATTATGAGATTTGGCAAATGGATGTCAAGACAGCTTTCCTTAATGGAAGTCTTGAGGAAGACATCTATATGAAGCAACCAGACGGGTTCATTGAAAAGTGCCAGGAGCATCTTGTTTGTAAGCTCAAGAAGTCCATTTATGGACTTAAGCAAGCTTCCAGATCTTGGAACATATGTTTTGATCAGGTGATAAAATCCTATGGATTTGATCAACGTCAGGATGAATCATGTGTATACAGAAAATGTGACGGAAACGTGGTGGTGTTCCTAGTACTTTATGTGGATGACATCTTGCTCATTGGAAACAATGTGAAGGTGTTATCTGATGTAAGGGTATGGTTATCCAAACAGTTTGATATGAAGGACTTGGAAGAAGTAGGTCACATCCTTGGGATCAAAGTTCTACGAGATCGCAAGAAAAGGTTGTTGGGCTTATCCCAAGCTCCCTATATCGATACTGTACTAACTCATTTTAGTATGTAAAATTCTAAGAAAGGTTTCTTACCTTTTAGACATGGAATTGCTCTATCAAAGGAGCAGTGTCCGAGGATACCTAAAGAGATAGAGAACATGAAGGCAGTTCCTTATGCTTCAGCAGTAGGAAGCTTAATGTATGCAATGCTATGTACGAGACCAGACATCTGCTTTGCCGTAGGCATGGTCAGCAGATATCAGTCTAACCCAGGACAAGAGTACTGGACTGCCGTAAAGCATATTTTGAAGTACCTAAAAAGGACTAAAGAGTATATGCTAGTTTACCAGGCAGATAGTTTAGTTCCCTTAGGGTATACAGACTCAGATTTTCAGTTAGATAGGGATTCCAGGAAATCTACCTCAGGTTATGTATTTACTTTGGGAGGTGGAGCCATTGTGTGGAGGAGTATCAAGCAAAAATGTATTGCTAATTCCACCATGGAAGCCGAGTATGTGGCAGCCTCTGAGGCAGCCAAAGAAGTGGTTTGGCTCAGAAACTTTCTGTTGGACTTAGATGTGGTACCTAGTTTGCCTAAGTCTATTACACTTTATTGTGATAATAGTGGTGCAGTTGCAAACTCGAAAGAACCACGAGCCCATAAGACTAAAAACACATTGAGCGCAAGTACCACCTGATACGAGATTTCGTAAAGAAAGGAAAAGTTGCTGTGATCAAGATAACATCAGCCGACAACCTAGCTGATCCCTTTACAAAGAGCTTACCAGCTAAGGCTTTTGATAGTCATGTTGAGGGAATGGGAGTCAGATGTGTAGCAGCATGGCTTTAAGTATAAGTGGGAGATTTGTAACAGTATACTAAAAAGCAATGCTTTGAGTATAAGTGGGAGATTGTTAGGGTTATATACTAAAAGCACCACTTTTGTAGTAACCTTATTTCCTTAAATTTTGAATGAGAATCATATGGGCAAATGTTTGCATATTGTGTTTGTTGCAAGTGTTAATACAAATGTCTGATATTCTATATTGTAGATAATATGGTATGTGGTGTCACACAGAAGATCATATTATTAGTTTCCTATGGAGTATATAAATAGTTCACAACCTAGATGGACTTGGACAATCTATTGGAAAGGTTGTAGTGTAATCTGATATTAGTCTATCTTGACTATAGGTTTACACTAGTACACTTTGTGTGTATTGAACAGGACCACTTGAGGTTGTTCTCTTTGTACTGACTACATAAGAGAACAAACACCTCCGTTATTATGGATGCTTGTGCTCTAAATCCGAATATAATAACGGACATGTATATGTAGTGTGCATTACTTTGACTCATAAAAGAGTAAGATTCATTATGGATCAACAACCTCTATGAATTGGGTAATAACATTGTATGTATGATGGGCTGTTGATTATAAATGAAATCTATGTCCCGATACATCGGGTTGATGATGTCCTCTTAAGGAGCTCATAAGGATTGTCATGTAAACCCTGCAGGTGGATTATATCCGACATGACAAATAAAGTTGAGCGGTACTACTTAAGGATAAAAGATGTCGAATCAATATAGTTGTCAGTAACTTAATTTGATTGACGGACATACGATATCTTAACATGGGGAGCCAAACGAGCATATAATAAAAGGAGCCCACAAACATAATTTGGAATTAGGGAGATAGTGTAACAATAGCTCATTAGTGGACCGAGCTTTTGTTAATGGGCCTGGATTGTGTGTTCGGGCTGAACACGGGATATCTAGATCCGTTAGGAGGCCTAACCCTAATTTCTCCTCATGGTTCCTGCAGTAGCCTATATATATCCTCTATTCTCTGGCCGCCAGATTACTGATCAAAAATCTAAAATTTTCTTTAAATTCGTGATTCACGTAAGAAGAGAAAGAGAGGGCTGCCAAGGAGAAGAAAAGGTTGGGAGATCGTCGCCCACACGACGTCCAACTCGAGGAAGGAATACGTGTAGAAGATCTTAGTGTCGTCCGTTCGAGATTGCCAGGAATTACTTATCTCCTTTCTGCCGCATGTATAATTTGTGAACCCTAGTTTTCGTCTATGAAGGGTTAGAACACGTATTAGATCTGTTTAACTTTCTATCGATCAATACACACACCAAAGGAAGGGTCCTGGGAATCCTCAGTTCCATCAGAAGTGACAATATTTTGGGTCCTCAATTTCTGTCGCTCGGGGCTCGCATCTTGGTGGAGGGAGCTGGATCCTACCCCATTGCAAGAGCATATCGAAGATAGGTTTGGCATGACTATCTTCAAATATGTAATTCACCTTAGGCCCCTGACCTTCCTCCTATTTTTGTTCGGGCTTCTGGGTCGCATCAGCGACCATGGCCTGTTTACCTCTATTGTTCTGGTTGGAGGTGCCGCCACTGTTGTTGTTGTTGGAGGTGGAACTAGGACGTTTGCCCTTATCCTCTCCATCTGGGATGTGTAATCCCAGCTGGCGAGCCTTCTTCAATTTTGCCTTCGTAATGGTAGCACTTATGATGAAGGTCATCCAATCCCTGAACTGATCGTCGCCCATCCAGAGGCTAATTACGGAGAGCAACTTCTTCTGGCAGATTTCAATCAATGAGCTCTCGGGATTGCCTTGGGGCAATATCATTGTAGTTTGGTGGAACCGCTCGATATAGTTCCTTGTTAGCTCCCTCTCTCCCTAAACTACGTCCATGAGAGATGACATCGTCACATCATGCCCCACTTCGTAGAATCTTTCTAGGAATATGTGCTTCAAGCCGTCAAAAGAATGGATGCAGTTGTCGGAAAGGTTGCGGTACCAGTCGAACGCGATCCCCTTTGATGCTCCGATGAATAATCGTATGAGGATGGCGTTACTATACGGCAAGTGGTCGGTTGTGACCTCAAAGTAAGTCATGTACCGACTAGCAGAGGTCTTCCCGTCATATGAATCGATATGAAATGGCTTGTACTGTGGTGGAAAAGGCACATCTCTCCATGCAATGGGATACGGCTGCCGTATTTTGAGGTCCTGAGGGGAGTCTCGGGAATTGAACATTGCTCAAAGCTCCTGGACTTCCCTCCTCGTCTCCTTGGCTTCATACAACGCTGAAGGAACGTATGCTCCTAGAGGATAATCACCCAAATGAGGGGTGGTTGGGTTGGAGGCCACGTTGACTGTGGGTCCCAAGCTTGTTTGTCCGGGCGTCCTTGCTGGTTGAGTTGGCAAAGCGGTTTTGATTTCGTCTACATACTTGACCAAGGTCAGGAGCATGGCTTCAAGTACTTCTAGACGTTGTCGGTCAGTAGGTGCTTCATGATCATCGTCGGCCATAAAGACTGTCCTCACGTGGGTAGAGGTGGAAGGGATCGTAGAAGAGGTGCTCTCTGTGTCGTACCCTTGTACAAAAAAATCATCGGAGAATGTTTGAATGTCATCTTCCTCATACTTGAAAGGGGTGCTACCCCCGGTGCAGGAAGCTGCATCGTCTTGGCGAGGGTGGTGGCCCTTAGTGAAGTCCAAATCGGTTGTGCAGTTCTGGGGGATCTCTATCCCCTGTGTGTGCTCTTGGTACACCAGGTTGTCGTATATATTGAGGGGACTGCAACCCCCAGCTTCATCTACTCTTAAGGAGGCTGAAGGTGCACCTCTAGGTGCTGGAAGCTTCTTTTTGGATCGAGTGCCTAAATAGACACCCCCTGTGGTTGTCGGCGGCAACCCTCCAGATGAGAGTTTCCTTGCAATACGGGCCGAGATTATTGGGCTGGAAGAGCCTGTCTTCTTTTCTCCCTTGCCGGGTAGAACCTTCTGAGTTGAATTACAAGAGGCGAAAGAAAACTCCTCGTCTCCCAAAATTTGCACCTGTTTCTTGATTTGTTGTCGGACAGGTACTGGCTGCTGCAGTCGTTGGAAAACTGACTGCCGACCTTCAGGTGCTGCCGATTTGTCGCTTCAGCAGTTGATGATGACTTGGGTGCAACGACGTCCCGAGAGGGACTCATCGCATGCCAATATTGCCACCTTGCATTTGTGAGTAATCACCTCACGTAAGTCGATAGCAAGCTGATCTACCTTTGCACCAAACATGTAGACTCGGGTATCCCGAGCGCACAGGTGCTTAGGAATCATGTTTGCTCCCTGATCCGAGGCTAGTAAAAGCACTTGTTTGAGATCGTTGGAGGGAGAATTTAATGACCCACCCTATCCGTTAGCCCTGGGGGACTGGACGCGGGTGGTTCTGTATAGCTTTCCATCAGGAGCCCGTATAACAGTTAACGGGGCTCGCTGACAGTCAGCAACTTGGACAGTTGACTGAACTTGTTAGGCCCATACTGTCCTAGACTTCTTTGACTTAGCACCTGAAGGTGCATAGTAAAAAGAGTCCAGTTTGATACATCCCACATTCTCAATGGGCCGGATGGAGTCGGGCCCGTATGAGAGACGGTTGAAAACAAAGTTTCTGACAGGGCCGCATGAGACACTCTGTCTATGGCCAGGGTTGGCTGCCGCATGGGCCATCTTCCTGTGGCCAGAGTTGGTTGCCGTATGGGCCATCTATGTGTGGCCAGAGTTGGCGTCCACATGGGCCGTCTTCCTGCGGCTAGAGTTTGCTGCCGTATGGGCCATCTGTATGCGGCTAGAGTTGGCTGCCGCATGGGTTGTCTGCCTGCGGCCAGAGTTGGCTGTCGCATGGACAGACTGCCCATTTCCTTTATGCGGCCTCTTTTTTGTCTGCATGGATTTCCCTTGTGTCCACAAAAATTCAGCATCGTAGAGTTTTTCTTTGTTTGATTTGGGGACAGTGGGGTCCTCTGCGGTCGGAAGCAAAGCCACAGGAGAGCTTCGATCACCGCCTTGGGCTGTAGAAGGAGCTTCTTCGAGAACTTGGTCAGGGGCAACAGTTTTGTACGCCGACGTCCTGCGAGTTCTCTTTGGGTTGGCTCTCTTCTGTGACGGGCTGGCGCTCCCTTCAGAGAGCATTTCTTCGAAGGCTTGTTGGTCAAAACGAACCACAAGCATTTGTTGCGTAAAGTCGAGCTTGGATGCGTAAGATTGCATCACCAACTTCTCATCAGAGGAGAAGGACGTCCCTAGCAGAGTCGCCATCGTGTTTGCCATTAAATATCAAAGACAAGTATTACAGAAATACTGAAATTGATTGCAAACTCGTTTGTACAAAGAAAAGCCTAGAAAGAAATCCTAGGAAATAATCTAAGTACAATTGTTTAGTTTTTTGATTCTGGGGGTGACGATGGAGGCTCGGGAAAGTGTATCAACTTTGCCTTACTCCTTGGACTATCCCACGCAGTCTTTAGCACTTGAAGAAATTGTCCTTCGAAAGTTGCCAGCCTTTTACAGGTGTGTGGCACCCTGCTATTTATAATGGTATGTATTTTGAGCCGCATAGATGGCCTGTGGCCACGTGGCTAACCAGCACGTAAAGACCCGCTCTTTGGCCGCCAGCTGTCGATTTGTTGAGATTTTGTTGCAGCAAATCTGGGTGGTTGAGACTTGGTCAGCCTGCCACGTGTCCTATTGCAGGATAGGAATCATTTTGAGCCACACGAGTCTCTCAGTTTTCAACTATATTGGGCCGCATGAGACTCATGCAGCTTAAGTCACAATCTTCCTTAGCCCGCATACAGCTTAAGGACTTTTAAGCCGCATAGATTCTGTATTTTGGACCGTATAAAGCTCATGCAGCTTGGGTTACAGTCACCCTTGGCCGCATGAAGTTCGGAGACATTGGGGCCGCATATGAGCCGCATAAGGTTCATGGGGCTTGGGTAACACTCCTTCTGGCCGCATGAAAGTGCATGAACCCTGCTTTTGGTGACATGACATTTTGTCTGCTCACGTCTCACATCTTATCTTTTTGTCCGAGTGTCAGAGCTGTCATTTTTGTCAGTTTTGACAGAACTTGTCTGCTTTATCAGACGAACTGATCAACTTGGCCTCATATCTTTCTTCTACTGCTCGAATCAGTCTGGCTGTCGACGGACCGCATAAGGTGTTGAATCTGTCATGCGGCTCTCCTTTATGCGGACATGTTTGACCTAAAGTACATATGCGGCAAATTATGATGCGCATGAACCCCATATTTTCCATGCTTCTACAGCTACGAGTCCATCGGGTGTGGCCGGGATAACATGATCGCCTGAAACTAGGGAAATCTCCCTTAGGATGAACTACTTGATCAATCTAGCCTTTAACCTTAGTCAGATTCAGTTTGAATCCCTGACCGTGGTAACCAGGTACTCATGTCCTAGACATGATGCAAGACGAGACTAGACTAGTAGCTTGTACAAACAAGTTTCAAGCAAGCACCCACGGTGTCAAGACGAGAATTTACTTAGCAAGTCGAGATAGCCGTGGCAACAACGTTCAAGGTTACATGTCATATTTACTTGTCAAGTGTGTGCCACAACGGGCCACTATCATGTACTGGTCTGTCATGTTCTTGTCTGGAGTGTGTCACGATGGGTCACTGTCATGTTATTACCATGTTCATGTTTATGTATTATGCCGTGTTCACATATCATGTCGTGTACAGATTATCATGTCAATATTTCTTGTCTAGGCTGTGCCACAACGGCCACCATCAAGTGCTATCATTCCATTAATATGTCATGCTCACATCGTGTTCATGTCGAGTTCATATCGAAAAGGTGCAAGGATATAAAATGGATACAAAAATCAAGAAGGGGAAACCTGGGGACATCATGCGCCCATGCATGGGTCTTAGGGCTATGCACCCAAAGGGGGAGGGGCAAGTCAGAATGCACTACAAGTCTCATGGCCATATGCGCCCAAGTCAGGGAGCCATGCTCCCACTATTGGCACAACATAGGTTTATGAATGATGCAAGCCCAAGGTGAGCTATGCGCCCAAGAGGGAGAAGTCTATGCGCCCAAACAAGCATGAAATGCCTTGAAGTATTACAAGTTAGGGGCTCAAATACCATCCAGTGTAGGTCATGCGCCCACATGAAGGGCTATGCGCCCAAACACAAGGGTGTCTATGCACCCACACATGGAGTTATGTGCCCACATGATCTGGATATGCGCCCACAGAGTTTTACTTAATAATGTGCAAACACTGTTCATCATTTTCTCCAAGCCTTGGCCGAGAGAACAAGTCTTGGAACCTATGATCTTCAAATGATCATAACTCGGTTAAAACACAATGAAATCTAACTTTTCAAAGATCTAAGTTATGTAAAATCAAATTCTCTACCACATGGAACTCTTAGTTTTCGAAAACAAGGTGGTTTACTAGATCAAAACCCAAGAATACCCTAAAATGTTGCAAAGTTAGATCTACACAAATAGATACATAAAATGTAAAATGACGAGAACTAAAGTAGCTTAGAATGTTGCATAAAAGAGATTAGAATAGTAAAATGGAGGGTTCCTTCATGAAGCAAGTTGCACTAGCCTAGTATTTTTCTTTGGTGGGTGGGCGAAGTAAATGAAGAAGAAGAAGAAATAATGGAGGAGAGAGAAGGTTGGTGGCTTTTAAATGGGGGGTTAATATGTTGAACCATGGGAAAATAAACCAAGCCAAACCACAATGAACCAAGTCAAACCATGATATGCCATGATGAACCTAAGCAAGATTAAACCAATGCTAGCGAGCAAGGCAAGATAAGTAAAAAATACGGGTCAGGATTCAGTACACGTATACTGGAAATACGTATAACGAAAAATGGGAGTAAAAACTCTACCCACCTTAAAAGAATTCCGTCCTCAAAATTTTAATCAAGAGGCTGGAGATGTCGGGACAAGCTATACTAATCACAATCAATATATGACTAAGCAATCAATCATACAATCGTTCATGCAAGCAAGGAACTAAAGCATGAGGCATAAGAAAGATATTATACCTTATGAGTCAAACAGGTCGGGATATCGCGATTGGATATCATCCTCACGCTCACACATTGAGTCACCCAAAGAGTGATGACCCCAAGCAACACGGATTAAACTGATAGTCTTATTCTTGAGCATCTTCTCTCTTTGGTCCAATATGGACACGGGTCTCTCCTCATACGAAAGGTTGGTACCAACAACCAATTTCGAATGATCAAGAATATGACTCGGGTCCGGGATATACTGTCGCAATTGGGATACATGGAACACGTCATGCACCTCACGTAACAACGACGGAAGAACGAGACGATAGGACACATCACCTACTCGCTCATGGATATCAAACGGCCCTATATACTTAGGACTAAGCTTTCCCAGTACGCAAAAATGAATGATGTCACGGGTAGACGAGATCCTAAGGAATACATAGTCGTCGACAGAAAACTCAAGGGGACGCCGCTGAGAATCGGCCCAATGACGATGACGATCTTGCGTAACTCGAAGATGATCTCTGACTCGTCTGACTACCTCAATAGTCTATGAAATCATTTCAGAACCAAGCATCTGCCTCTCGCCTACATCATCCTAGGCTAAAGAAGATCTGCACTTCCAGCCATACAATGCCTCGAAAGGTGCCATCTGAATACTGGCCTGGAAACTGTTGTTGTACGAGAACTCCACTAGGCACAAGTGATCTTTCTACGAACCAAAGAAGTCAAGTGTACATGATCTTAACATATCTTCAAGAGTTTGAATTGTGCATTCGGACAGACCATCTGTCTGCAGATGATAAGCTGAACTGAACTTGAGGCGAGTCCCCAAGCTCTCTTGAAGACTCTGCCAAAAGTGCGATATGAATCTCTGTCTGATATGATACTAACTGACACTCCATGCAATCTGACAATCTGCCTGAGGTACATCTCTGCAAGCTGATCCGTCCACTGACCAATTCTGAAAGGGATAAAATGAGCTACCTTGGTGAGCCTGTCAACTATAACCCAGATAGCATCTCTTCCAGCTGGGGATTTAGGTAACCCAGTTACAAAATCCATGATAATGTGCTCCCATTTCTATTCTGGGATCGGTAAAGGTTGAAGAAGTCCAGCTGATCTCTGATTTTTAGCTTTAACTTGTTGACAAATTAAACAACGAGAGACAAACTATGCTATCTCCCTCTTCATGCCATTCCACCAGAAATGCTGACGGATATCACGATACATCTTCGTGCCACCGGGATGAATGAAATATTGAGAACTGTAAGCCTCTGCCACGATCTCCTGTCTGATATCACAACTGGGTACACAAAAATGCTTTCCATGTCGAAGTGTACCATCTTCGTGAATACATAACTCTGGTCTCCGTCCTACTACACATTCTGCTCTAAGCCGCTGAATCTTAGAATCTGCTGACTGAGCGAACTTAATCCTCTCAACTATACTGGACTGAACTTGCATACTGGCCATTAATGCCACATTGGTAGGAAGAAAAACTTCAATACCCATCTTTTGAAGATCTGCTAAAAACTCTGGCTGTGCTGTTAGAAAATAAACTCTAGCTCTTCTGTTCAATACATCTGCAACAACATCGACCTTCCTAGGATGATACTGCAGGTTGATGTCGTAATCCACAAATAGCTCTAGCCATCTCCTCTGATGCATGTTGAGATCCTTTTGAGTGAACACATACTTAAGACTCTTATGGTCGGTGAAAATCTCCATCCGATCTTCATACAAGTAATGCCTCCATAGCTTCAATGAAAAAACTACTGCTGCTAACTCCAGGTCATGGGTTGGGTAATTCCTCTCATGATCACAAAGTTGTCGTGATGCATAAGCTACAACCTTTCCATGCTGTATCAAGACACATCCTAATCCCTTGTCGGATGCGTCACAATAAACTAAAAATCCTCCAGTCCTATCTGGAAGCGTGAGAATGGGTGCCGTCATTAATCCTTGCTTCAACTTCTCAAATGAACTCTGACACTCTATTGTCCAAGCAAACTGCATATCCTTACGGGTCAACTGAGTCATGGGTACTGAAATTCTGGCAAAATCTAATACAAATTGTCGGTAATAGTCGGCCAATCCAAGGAAAGTTCGAACTTCTGCGATGGTGCTAGCAACTGGCCATGTCTCTATAGCCACAATCTTCTGGGGGTCCACTTCTACTCCACCAATGGTGATGATATACCCTAGGTACGAAATACGATCAAGCCAAAACTCGTATTTACTGAACTTCGCATACAACTGGTGCTCTTTGAGAATCTGAAGGACTATAAGAAGATGCTGCTCATGCTCCGCTTTACTCTTGATATAGACCAAGATATCATCTATGAACAATATCACAAACAATCCAAATATGGCATGAAAATATGATTCATAAGGTCAATGAGTACGGCTGGCACATTTGTCGCTCCAAATGGCATGACGAGGAACTCCCAATGTCTATATCTTGATCAAAACGCTGTCTTCGGGATATCTCGCTCTCTAACTCTGATCTGATGGTACCCTGTGTAACACCCAGTTTCTAAAATGAGGGTAATTTTGAAATTTTGTATTTTAATTTATTTAATTATGATATTTAAATAATAATATGATTTTTGGTAAATTTTAATCATTTTTAAACCATTTAAATCATGACTTTTGATTTGGTGTGCAGCTAGTGAAACCGTAGAGACAGTCTGTCCTAGAGCCTAGCCATGTGATTAGGATGTTTAATTAGTACATCTTAGCCTAGGGGGTATTTTGGTCATTTTAGGATTTATTTGAATTTATTATGATTTATGGAAATTTGTGTAAATTTAATATTAATTAAATATTGCTATGTGCTATGTTAGTCTTGACGAGTTGAGGCTTGTAGACTAGCCTAGAACCTAACCCTAGCTATGGTAACCCGAGCCTAACTTGAGTTAACCCATTTTAGTCATTAGAGATTGGTTTTAGAATGAGGAGATTTGGTTTAGTGAAATTAAGTCATGACTTATGGTTTAATGCAATGACTTGTGATTTAATGACTTGTGAATTGAACCATAGGCCTATGACTGAAGCCCAAACCCCAACAAGCCCACCCATGGCAGCTAACCTAGGGTTCCATACCCTATTTAATGCCTCTTCTATTTGTTCTTGCCTCTTTTATTGTTTTTCTTCTCAAGCTTGGAGAAAGAGGTATAACCATCTTCCCCAATCCATAACTTTTCCATTTTAACTCCTTTTTTGGCTCAAACCACTTGCATTAGATTCTAATGGTCTCCCTCTTGTTGTTCATGGAGGATAATCTCAGCCTTGGGGCAATTTGTAGAGTTTGACTAACAAGGAGAAACCCCTCTTTTTGGAGCTTTTCATTGGAATTTCAATATATAGGTAAATCTCTATTTCCTCCACCAAATTTAGTTTTCTTTGCATGGTTAGGAAGCCCTAGGTGTCCTCTCTCTGTTGGTATAGGTTTTGCAAAGTTTTGTGTCCGTTTGGTGTCCGTATCGGACACGTATCAATGCATATATGTAGGTGTTTGATGAAATGCTTGAATGGATTAAACCTTTGTATTTTCTAAAACAAATTACATATTTGGGAAGCCTTTGATGTGTGTTTTCAAAACCCCACTGACTGAACACGAATTCTTGTCGTTTCCGTGTCGGAAATGGCCGTGGACACGCTGTACGACACAGCACACAGGTGCCCTGATGACACGTACTATTTTCTCCACGAATTGGACACGTAGAATCGTGTCACTTAACACAGAGGTGGGGGCCATCACTGACAGACCCCTCCTCGAGTTTCAAGACACGTCGTGTCGTGTCGGACACGAAAACACGAGTGCACCGTTAATGCACTGCACTGTTCCGCGCGGGAAGAGGCCACTGATACGGCTTTCGCCTCGCGTGTAGACATGACTTTGACTCGTGTCAGGAACCTTAAACCCTAGCCCTACACCCCCTCTTTGTGTGTGCATGAGCCCATGGGTGTTCGTGCCCTATGTTGTGCGCAATCGTGCACAACACGGTTGCACGAGGCCACGTTGAGACACTGATTCACTGTTTCGTTATTTTCATTGTTTGGACACTTCGTGTCCAGTTTTCTGGACACGAATGGACCCCCCTAGACACGTGTACACATGGGGGACACGTCCATATGCCTGATAGTTGGTTTTCCTTAGGTTTTGGTTTTCGAAATGGAAAAAATCCCTATTTTCTAATATACTGTCGACTGATACCACATTGTTATTCAATGGCCTGAACTTTAATTCCTATTAATCTGTGTTAATTGATGTTTAAGTTTCATGATTGACCTGGGACATGTGTATTAACCTCTGTTAGTTCTAACTTTCAAATTAGATAGGTTATTACATTAAGAAATAGGAGTTTGGCGTTAAGTTTGGGCTTTCAATGTATGGACTGATACTTCAGTCGAATGGCTCATTTCCCATATACCAGAATTGATTTCCATTCCTTCTAAACTGATTTTTGAAGTTTAGAATTATATCGATTACATGCTTGGATTGATTAGTTAATGGATTTCAAACTGCTCACTGTTTAAATCTAGTTTCTAGTGTTAACTGTCATTTAATCCATATTTAACTGACAGGAATCCTAAAGTGAGATTTGAATCCCATTCTCATACCTGAGTTGATTTCCTTTCCATAATCTAATTTGGATGTTAACCCATTCATTGTTTTGATTCACTATTGTTATAATAAGAACTGGCATGGGCTGAAACCTGAGAATTATTCCAAGGTTTAAACTGAATGATTTGTTTTGAATGTAAAAAACAAAATTTGAGATTCCTATATTTAACTGAGTATGAATCCCCATTTCCTGGAACTAATTTCATGTACTGCATTCCTATAACCTGTTAGAGATTAGGTTGGCATGGAATTGGTTTTCAGGGAAATGGGATTCATTGGTTGGATAGACTTTACTGTCAATTTGATTCATGATAACTGTCAATTCCTGAAATTTCCTTTCCCTTTCTAAGCTGAATTCCCTCTGGTAGTTCACTGTCACAACACACCCACATGAGGAAATTTAAGAATAGATTAGGAAATTAGTTTTTGATTCATTTTGCACTGAATACCTGTGTTTGGATTTTACATGCCTGATTGATATTCAAGTAAAACCTGAAATCTGGAACCATATTTTGTTCACTATTTTCTTCCTGTTATTAATTGCAATGACTGAGACACCTATCTAAGCTCTATACACACACACACAGGGAATTGGTTTCCCTTCTTAAACTGATATTAGTTCCTTCCTTTTTTTTAACTGAATTCTTCCCCTTTTATTGAATGTTAACTGAATTTGTAATAACCTGTATACACACACACAGTCCTCCTCTACAAACATACACACTCAATTCCAGGATTCCTGGGAACATGAGTTTACACTCACACATGAGTTTGTTCACTACACACACATGCACAAACTGACACCCTACAACTGAAACCTATTGACACTGCAAACTGAAAACAGTTTTGGTGCACTGTTCCCATCTACACTCTTCCTGAGATACACCCTTAAACCCCTCATGCACACACACAAATCTAAAAACTGGAAAAATGGGAATGGCTTGACACTATGCAACTGATTTTGACTCCAAAAATCTGAGAACCTACAAGCCACAGATATCATGTATGTACACACACTGTTTTGAATACCACACACACTCACCTACGTATTATCCCCTTCCTATCTTGCATATATATATGTAGAGTATAAATGTATACAAATTGAATTTGAAATCAGGACTGTGATGTGTCTTTTTGGGTTTTAGTTTGAATTTGGGTTTTCCTAGGAGATTGAATGAAATGTTACCTGAGAACACTTGCATCCACCCTTGACTCACTACACACCCCTCTTTCTTTCATTCAATATATATGCATACATATGTAAGTTCACATATATAGTTTCCCTATATAATTTTTATGTATATATATGATTAGTGAATGTGATATTTATATGTACTTAAATATATGGCTGATACATATATTATCATGTATCCTATATACATAATGCGTGTATTATATTATTTTAAATATATATGTTAATATGTGTATATGTAGATATGTGTTTGCTATAGGTAATATAGCCTATGGGCCTATAGCCTAGGGCTCATTACCTATGAGTGTGGCTTGAATGCCAGTTACATGTGTAGTTGACTTGTATAGCCTAGAAATGGTGTGTGCTTGCTAGACTAGGCTAGGTTAGGCCTAGTGAGACTTATTAGACCTGTTTGGCTTAGACTTGACAAGTCTAGTTGACTAGAGTTGACCGAGAGTTGACTTTGGTCTAGTTGACCTAGACATCATAAAGATGCATTGTAGATTACATTTATCATCCCCTGTATACATCTTGACTTGTGTTGCTCTAACTAGGAGTCAGGTACCTCATCTCGGACAGTATATTTACTTCAGACATTTAGATACCAGGCGAATACATTCTCTGATCATTTCATATCCTGTTTAGAATTATTTCCTGCATTAAATTACTTTACTTGATACTGTCACGTTGGTCACACGGATTAGTACTATATGGATCCCTTCTTGAGACGTTATCCCTTCAGGGAGCCTCGGGTACTACATGTTCTGTACGTTTCACTTACATGGCGTATCACTATGCTTCTTTGGTTCTTTGATCACTTGTGACAAATACTCATATGATCACAGAGTCTTCTTTGAATCCTTATCCCATTTATTGGGTTTCCCAGAATTCTCATTTATGGGACTACTATGTACCATCCTTCGGGGGCTGTTACATGGAATCATAACATAACCTGGTTGGATCCTTGTGTACTGATTGGGGGTACGAGGGAGTATAAATAGCCATGTGAACAATTCCAAAGTAGAATAGCCATGTACGCCTCTTTAGTATAGCCATGTGCAAATAAAGCCGTTCACATGTCGACTTTGTACTCTAAATCACTAGTCACTGGTAGCTCTTTACTTATAGTAGATATTTCTATTACAGTTCTCTCTCTCTGTTTACATACTGCATTTCTTCAGTATCTATATCTTACTTTACTGCATGATTATATTTTCTAACCTGCTATGAACTGTTGAGATGTACTGTGCTCGCTCCCGTCTTGACTGGACCTGTTGAAAATTTTACAGAGGATGATGAGGAACCCTGCACCCCTTACTTTGGAGCTTGCCTAGATGACACTCGCGACCTGGATCCCTGGGGAGGTTCAGGCAGCTGCTGAGGACGATACCTTGCATAGTATAGATAGATAGCTTAGACTGTTCTTTCTTGTCATGTTTAGCTGTTGTCTTTATTTTTAGAGTTGTATATTTTAGAGATGTTGAGACTTTGTTATTTCTTTCTGCTATACCTCAGTTGAGGATTTCTTAACTACTTCCATCGTGCTACATTCTACCTCAGAATGTGATTAAGTTGTACCTCTGTGTTGGCCTCTAATTTGGAGAGTATATTCATGTTAGTTAGTCATAGTTCATGACCTAGAACAGCGTTCTACCGTGACACTGCGGCGTAGGCTGGGCGCTATTACGTACTCGTACCCTCATGATGGGTGCGGGTCGTGACACATTTTTAGTGGTGGCCCATGCAGGTTGAATTTGTGTAGTGGTATTCGAACTAGAGTACTACTACAGCCTGCAGTAGAATTAGGATTATTTTAAGGTACTCAATCACATTAGGAAAAACTCTTAACTGGATTCCTGCCATCTAAATTCCTATTGAAAGATTGCTTCCTTGAATAACTGTCCTCCCTTGAATTATCGTTTCTATCTCAGCATTGATTCCTTGTCTGATCTGTCTCCAGGATGGTGATTGAGACACGATCGCATCGCTCTGGCTCAGCAGACGCTGGTGAGAGGCCTACCACACCTCGTCCGATTGTGGATGCTGGGACTACAGTACCCCCTATTTCTGCTCATATAGGAGCGTCTGCAGCTTTTGGGAGTGCACCTCCACCTGTCCGGAGGTCTTCTTCCATCATTCCGGATATGATTCAGCAGCAGTTACCTTCAGGGACAGTAGATGCGGCTCAGATGTTTACCCTCTTCCAGCGATTCTTGGAGTTTCAGCAGCAGATACAGCAGAGCCAGTCTGCTGATATCCGACAGAGCATACAAGATACTCACCAGTTGGTCAGGACGACAGTGGAGCTGGTGGCTGCTCAGCCACATGGAGGCCAGATGCAGCCGTATCAGCTGAGGACTCCAGACATCCATTCCTTCAAGAAGATGGGACCCCGAGACTTCAAGGGTACAGAGGGCATCATATACGCTGACGATTGGATAGAGCACATTGAGGAGATATTCCGATTGGCACAGATACCAGCAGGATTACAGATCGAGGCAGCGCCAGTCAGATGCAGGACTTGGCCCGTACCTGGTACCAGACGGACCCGAGGGTTGGTACAGGCGGTCAGACTTGGGCAGCATTCAAGAAACTATTCAAGGATAAATTCTTCCCTGATACAGCACTCCGTGCTTTGGAGGCGCAGTTCGAGAGTTTGGTTCAGGGGAACCAGACCATTGAGGAGTACACTGGAGAGTTCAGCCGTTTGAGCAGATTCATCGAGGATCTTACCGAGGTCGGGAAGGCGAGGAGGTTCCGCAGGGGTTTGATCAAGGAGATCAAGTCATATACCAAGAGCGACCGCGAAGCCACTTTCGAGCAGATTTTGGTAGGAGCCATGACAGCGGAGGACGATCTTGGGCTGAAGGAGAAGAGGATACGAGACACTCAGGGAGCTAGTGGCAGTGCGGGCCCGGCCAAGAGGCCCCACCTGCAGATTCAGCAGCAGTATCCGCATCAGATGTCCCACCTGCAGATTCAGCAGCAGTATCCGCATCAGATGCCCCGCTTGCAGATTCAGCCACAGTATCCGCAGTAGACGCTACCTCTACAGTTTCAGCAGTAGTATCCATAGCAGATGCTACCTCTACAGTTTCAGCAGCAGTACCAGCAGCCGAGGGTCTACCTTCAGCAGCAGCAGTTTCAGGACCGCGTACCCTTTCAGCAGGAGCAGCAGCCACAGAGGCAGCAGCAGGCCCCGGGACAGCAACTTGATATCATTTACCCTTTTTGTAAGAGACCAGGGCACGATTGGGGCGAATGTCGAAAGAGGCTGGGCTGATGTTTGCTTTGCGGAGGATCCGATCATCGTCTGAGAGAGTGTCCCGAGTCATCGGGATAGACGGTTCAGGGAGCAGGAGCTAGGGCTCCGGTAGGCCATCATAGGGGATTACCCTTACCGACTCAGCAGCAGAGGTACATGCAGCATCAGCAGCAGGCCAGAAGAGGCTAGCAGGGGCGATCTTTCGCCAGGACAGTCGAGGATGCTCAGGCCGTTGGAGATCTAGTTGCAGGTTCCGTTCTTTTGACTCAAATTCTACAATTGCCTCTTATAACTACCTTGAAATTTCGATTCCCTCTGTTCCTTGTCGATTTATCAATTTTGTCCTGTAGTTCTTGTGTTATGTTTGATTTTCTTCTGAGATGAATCATATGGGCTAGGTCACCTCAGTTATGGGATCTAGAATCTTCGATGGTCGTGTTTAGCTGGCATAGTGAGGTCATATAGTCAGATTTAGGACGTATTTCTCGGGTGTGGAAATTTAAGGTTTTCGCTGCCAAGCATGCGGTAATGCGAAAATTTTAAATACCATGATTCTAGGGGTATGTGCCTTAGTCGAGGACTCTGTGATTATCGTAGCCTTGCTCACTAGCACGATGAAGATTCTGGGTATCATGATTTTGGACAGACGCATATGATTATATGACGGTATGTTTGAGACTTTGATTGTGGGGTGTTTGACCTAGAAGGACTACTACCATCTTAATTTCGAGGACGAAATTTTTCTAAGGTGGGTAGACTTGTAACACCCAGTTTCTAAAATAAGGGTAATTTTATATTTTAATTTATTTAATTATGATATTTAAATAATAATATAATTTTTGGTAATTTTTAATCATTTTTAAACCATTTAAATCATGACTTGTGATTGGAGTGCAGCTAGTGAAACCATAGAGACTGTCTGTCTTAGAGCCTAGCCATGTGATTAGGATGTTTAATTAGTACATCTTAGCCCAGGGGGTATTTTGGTCATTTTAGGATTTATTTGAATTTATTATGATTTATGAAAATTTGTGTGAATTTAATATTAATTAAATATTGCTATGTGCTATGTTAGTCTTGACTAGTTGAGGCTTGTAGACTAGCCTAGAACCTAACCCTAGCTATGGTAACCCTAGCCTAACTTGAGTTAACCCATTTTAGTCATTAGAGATTGGTTTTAGAATGAGGGGATTTGGTTTAGTAAAATTAAGTCATAACTTATGGTTTAAAGCAATGACTTGTGATTTAATGACTTGTGAATTGAACCATAGGCCCATGACTTAAGCCCAAACCCCAACAAGCCCACCCATGGCAGCCAACCTAGGGTTCTACACCCTATTTAATGTCTCTTCCATTTGTTCTTGCCTCTTTTATTATTTTTCTTCTCAAGCTTGGAGAAAGAGGTATAACCATCTTCCCCAATCCATAACTTTTCTATTTTAACTCCTTTTTTGGCTCAAACCACTTATATTAGATTCTAATGGTCTCTCTCTTGCTATTCATGGAGGATAATCCCAGCCTTGGGGCAATTTGGAGAGTTTGGCTAATAAGGAGAAACCCCCTTTTTTGAGCTTTTCATTAGAATTTCAACATATAGGTAAATCCCTATTCCATCCACCAAATTTAGTTTTCTTTACATGGTTAGGAAGCCCTAGGTGTCCTCTCTCTGTTGGTATAGGTTTTGCAAAGTTTTGTGTCCGTTTGGTGTCCGTATCGGACATGTATCAATGCATATATGTAGGTGTTTGATGAAATGCTCGAATGGATTAAACCTTTGTATTTTCTAAAACAAATTACATATTTGGGAAGCCCTTGATGTGTGTTTTCAAAACCCCGCTGACTGAACACGAATTCGTGTCATTTCCGTGTCGGAAACGGCCGTGGACACGCTGCACGACACAGCGCAGAGGTGCCCTGATGACACACACTGTTTTCTCCACGAATTGGACACATGGACTCGTGTCACTTGACACAGAGGTGGGGGCCATCACTGACAGACCCCCCTTCGAGTTTCAGGACACGTCGTGTCGTGTCGGACACGAAAACACGAGTGCACCGTTAATGTACTGCACTGTTTCACGCGGGAAGAAGCCACTGATATGGCTTTTGCCTCGCGTGTAGACACGACTTGGACTCGTGTTAGGGACCTTAAACCCTAGCCCTACACCCCTCTTCATGTGTGCACGAGCCCATGGGTGTTCGTGCCCTATGTTGTGCGCAATCGTGCACAACACGGCTGTACGAGGCCACGTTGAGACACTGATTCACTGTTTCATTATTTTCATTGTTTGGACACTTCGTGTCCAGTTTTCTGGACACGAATGGACCCCCCTAGACACGTGTACACATGGAGGACACGCCCATATGCCTGATAGTTGGTTTTCCTTAGGTTTTGGTTTTCGAAATAGGAAAAATCCCTATTTTCTGATATACTGTCGACTGATACCACATTGTTATTCAATGGCCTGAACTTTAATTCCTATTAATCTGTGTTAATTGATGTTTAAGTTTCATGATTGACCTGGGACATGTGTATTAACCTCTGTTAGTTCTAACTTTCAAATTAGATAGGTTATTGCATTGAGAAATGGGAGTTTGGCATTAAGTTTGGGCTTTCAATGTATGGACTGATACTTCAGTCGAATGGCTCATTTTCCATATACCAGAATTGATTTCTATTCCTTCTAAACTGATTTTTGAAGTTTAGATTTATATTGATTACATGCTTGGATTGATTAGTTAATGGATTTCAAACTGCTCACTGTTTAAATCTAGTTTCTAGTGTTAACTGTCATTTAATCCATATTTAACTGACAGGAATCCTAAAGTGAGATTTGAATCCCATTCTCATACCTGAGTTGATTTTCTTTCCTTAATCTAATTTGGATGTTAACCCCATTCATTATTTTGATTCACTATTGTTATAATAAGAACTGGCTGTAATGCCTGTTGTTCGTATTACGTATTTGGAATACGTATACGTATTTATCTCGTATTTGCATGTCTTCTTGGGTTGGTTTGGCTTGGTTATTCTTGGTTCGGGTTGGCTTGGTTCGGTTTGGGATTGCTATTGGTTCATTATGAACCAAGGGTGAACCCCCTACCTACCACCACCACTACCATTTATTAACCCCTTCTCCTTTCTCTCTCTTCATTTATCATCTTCTCCACCATTAATTCTTTACCTACCAGAGAGAGGAAGAGAGATGTCTAGACAAGTGCAACTTGCTTCATGGAGGAACTCCAATTTTATTGCTTCATTCTCTTCCTTACAACATTCTAACTTACTTTAGAACTTGGCATTTTCACTTTCCATAGCTAGATTCTTGTAGATCTATATTTACATTATTTTTGGATTTCTTGGGTTTTGATCTACTTAATCTTGTTATTTCTAAGTTTTGATGGTTCCATATTGTAGAGAATTTCGTTCTACCCCATTTTGACCTATGGAAGTTCGGATTTGGACTCCGGATGATAGAGTTATGCAGCTTGGAAGCCATGGCTTATGGTGTACTTCTTCTCGGAAATTTGGAGAAGAAGCACAGTCCCCAGCCGCATGGTAGCACTTGACCGCATGAACATTCATGCGGCAAGTCAGTTCCAACCGCATGCGCTACTGCCTTGACTTGACCGCATGACAAGTTCATGCGGCAAGTATTCCTTCTCAGCCGCATGACTGAGGCCCAGTCCTTCCTGGCCGCATGGATTTTCAGCAACCCTGAGCCGCATGAACTCAACACTCGCGAGCCGCATAGACCGCAGTCTTCCAGCGGCATGGGTTTACTTCCTTTGACCGTATAGTCATTACTCCCCGCAGCCGCATGGGTTGCTCCTTTCCAGCCGCATATACCTGATTGGTCAGCCGGCCGCATGGACCCATTCTCGCTAGTCGTATGAGTACCCTTTCCACTGACCGCATGTATCTTGTCTTTTTCGGCCACATGAGTCCAATTCATCCTAACCGCATAGGTTCCTGTCCCTTCAGCCGCATGCGCACCCGTTCCCCGCTAGCCGCATGTGTCCCTACCCCGTGAGCCGCATGAGCTTTGGACCCTGAGCTGATTGAACCCGACTCCCTCCCCAGCCACATAAGATCACTTCTTGGCCGCATATGTCTTAGCCGCATGGCTCTCCTATAGTCCTGTCTATTGATATTTTATTAGATATTTTACGCCCATTTTGTATCCTTATGCCTTTTGTCATGAACTTGATTTTATTTAATATGTTTGAAATGACTATTGTACATGACATGGTATGACAAGGAACTAGCATAACACGACAGTGACCCGTAGTGGTGCATTCCTAACATGACTAACCCCATAGACAAGTGCACCTTGCCACCACATGAGAACCCCCATAGGCAAGTACACCTTGCCACCACATGAGAACCACTTTTTATTTATCCATTAACTAGATTAGGCCATGGAGATTAACTTTAGAACTTAGCATTTTGTGATTTGGAGTCTCCATTGTTCTAGATCTAAGTTTCTTTATTTTTGGATTTACATGGTTTTGATCTATTTTGGTTGGATTTTTGTGGGTTTTGATGCTTCCATGTGGAAGAGAATTCAATTTTACTCAAGTTAGACCTCTGAAAATCTAGATTTGGTTTTGAATTGACAAAGATATAAAAATTTAAATTCTTGGTGTTCTTGGTGTTCTTCTCGGCCTGGAGTAGCAGCCTGCAGCCTGCGCTCTTTAGCGCAGTGCCGACCGCGCAGCCTGTCCTATGGTGAACTGCGTTCAGCCCCATGCGCCAACCATTCCTGCGCACTTCATCCTGCGCAGTCCACTCCTGCACAGTCTGTTCATGCGCAATCCACCCCTGCGCAGTCCACTCCTGCACAGTCTGCTCATGCGCAATCTGATCCATGCGTCATCTGCCCCTGCGTCCTGTGCCCCTGCGCACTTGGCACCCTGCGTAGTTGACACCTGCGCAATCCAACCCCCTGATCCCTTGCGCAAACCATTGGCTCTTGGAGTTTGGGTTTTATTTCTCTAAGCTTGGCTTTTCTATAGTCCTGTATATTAATATTTTATTAGATATTTTATGCCTATTTTATATCCTTACGCCTTTTGTCATGAACTTGATTTTACTTAATATGTTTGGAATGACTATTGTACATGACATGGTATGAGAAGGAACTAGCATAACACGACAGTGACCCATAGTGGTGCATTCCTAACATGACTAACCTGACATGACCTGATAGTGGCCCGTCGCGGCGCACTCCCGACCAGTAAACTGGACATGTTAAACCTGACATGATTTTCTTGATAAGCTGTTGCGACGGCTACCTGACATGACATGACCTGTATAATTAATCTGGACACCGTGGGCGATTGTGCTTATACAAATAAACCAGTCTTGTCTTGCATCATGTCTAGGAGGGGACTCCTGAGTACCACGGTCAGGAGTACCTACTGAAATGGACTAAGGCTAAATAACTAGATTAATACATTAGTCATAAAGAGATCTCCTAGCTACAGGCAATCCCGTTACCTGGGAACGCCTTGGGATCTGTAGCCTGCCGTCGAGTAGGGTACATTTCCAGCATACTGTCATGTGTTGCACCCTTCAAGCTACCTAAGGGTACATGCGTTTCCTGGACGATGTACCCACCTGAATACAACTCTAAATCTTTCAACCCGGGTAACCTGGATGGTCTGCAGGGCTTGTGGTTGTGGAATAATCTCACTGCATCTTGTTAGTAATTAGGCTTGTGACAACCCTAGTTAGTTAAAGTATCAAGCCGTAATTCTTGCTTGGCCGTGAAATGATTGGATGGAGTCTAACCAGTCTAGTCTTGCCCTGACCAGATTACTGCATGACCAGAATGCTTGTATTTATTTTACCGATAAATGGTGAGAATTCCAAGTTCTGTTCAGACGAAGGGTTACAACCCCGATCCTTGTTTGGTTTACGGGTTGTAACCTGGTTATCTGAATAGTTCTATGGTTATCTCGTCGTATATCATCCTGATGTGTTTTCTTTATTTCCAGTTCTTACTTTATTTATACTCTTGTGCTGATTGCTGGTTTTAGTTCCTAAGTGAAACTTCCTTTGTGGCACTTGCTCTTTCTGGGGTCTGACCCAGCTGGTTTTGGGTGGCCAGATTTTGGAGCAGCTCCAGAGGATCTACCGACCTTCCAGCCAGATGGTGGCAACTAGACGGAACCCTGGCAACGAGTGGGTTTATTTTTGATCTCCCACTTTATTGTAAATATATTCTTTTGAGGCGTTTAGCCGACGAGTACCTGTTTAGCTCGATTGCACTTACTTACTGTCTGCCTACGGGCTGTAACATAATTGACGTATCCTAGGGTTGATCATGTATGACTAAACTCTTGCTAGTCCTGACATTTTGTAATGACTAGCTTCATGATCAGCTGAATATGTAATGTTTGGGATGCCTTACTATTGTATATTTAATGATCATACATCTTGTAACTCTTACTTACTTGCTTGTGATTGAGACAATAGGCTTGTTCATGACCTTAAGAGACTGCTGGCTTGTAGTTAAACCCTCATATATCTATACAGGCGTGACCGTATAGCGAGATAGAATCCATTTCATATACGTAGCTGGCTATGTCTGCCTCCGCTCTCCAGTATTCTGGTTCTGGGGCATGACACTGGCATGGGCTGAAACCTGAGAATTATTCCAAGGTTTAAACTGAATGATTTGTTTTGAATGTAAAAAACAAAATCTGAGATTCCTATATTTAACTGAGTATGAATCCCCATTTCATGGAACTAATTTCATGTACTGCATTCCTATAACCTGTTAGAGATTAGGTTGGCTTGGAATTGGTTTTCAGGGAAATGGGATTCATTGGTTGGATAGACTTTACTGTCAATTTGATTCATGATAACTGTCAATTCCTGAAATTTCCTTTCCCTTTCTAAGCTGAATTCCCTCTGGTAGTTCACTGTCACAACACACCCACATGAGGAAATTTGAGAATAGATTAGGAAATTGGTTTTTGATTCATTTTGCACTGAATACCTGTGTTTGGATTTTACATGCCTGATTGATATTCAAGTAAAACCTGAAATCTGGAACCATATTTTGTTCACTGTTTTCTTCCGGTTATTAATTGCAATGACTGAGACACCTATCTAAACTCTATACACACATACACAGGGAATTGGTTTCCCTTCTTAAACTGATATTACTTCCTTCCTTTTTTTTAACTGAATTCTTCTCCTTTTACTGAATGTTAACTGAATTTGTAATAACCTGTATGCACACACACAGTCCTCCTCTACAAACACACACACTCAATTCCAGGATTCCTGGGAACATGAGTTTACACTCACATATGAGTATGTTCACTGCACACACATGCACAAACTTACACCCTACAACTGAAACCTATTGACACTGCAAACTGAAAACAGTTTTGGTACACTGTTCCCATCTACACTCTTCCTGAGATACACTCTTTAACCCCTCATGCACACACACAAATCTGAAAACTGGAAAAATGGGAATGGCTTGACACTATGCAACTGATTTTGACTCCAAAAATCTGAGAACCTACAAGCCACAGATATCATGTATGTACACACACTGTTTTGAATACCACACACACTCACCTACGTATTATCCTCTTCCTATCTTGCATGTATGTATGTAGAGTATAAATGTATACAAATTGAATTTGAAATCAGGACTGTGATGTGTCTTTTTGGGTTTTAGTTTGAATTTGGGTTTTCCTAGGAGATTGAATGAAATGTTACCTGAGAACACTTGCATCCACCCTTGACTCACTACACACCCTTCTTTCTCCCATTCTATATATACATACATATGTAAGTTCACATATATAGTTTCCCTATATAATTTTTATGTATATATATGATTAGTGAATGTGATATTTATATGTACTTAAATATATGGGTGATGCATATATTATCATGTATCCTATATACATAATGCGTGTATTATATTATTTTAAATATATATGTTAATATGTGTATATGTAGATATGTGTTTGCTATAGGTAATATAGCCTATGGGCCTATAGCCTAGGGCTCATTACCTTTGAGTGTGGCTTGAAGGCCAGTTACATGTGTAGTTGACTTGTATAGCCTAGAAATGGTGTGTGCTTGCTAGACTAGGCTTGGTTAGGCCTAGTGAGACTTATTAGACCTGTTTGGCTTAGACTTGACCTAGTTTGACTAGTCTAGTTGACTAGAGTTGACCGAGAGTTGACTTTTGTCTAGTTGACCTAGACAGCATGCAGATGCATTGTAGATTACATTTATCATCCCCTGTATACATCTTGAATTGTGTTGCTCTAACTAGGAGTCAGGTACCTCATCTCGGACAGTATATTTACTTCAGACATTCAGATACCAGACGAGTACATTATCTGATCATTTCATAACCTGCTTAGAATTATTTCTTGCATTAAATTACTTTACTTGATACTGTCACGTTGGTCACACGAATTAGTACTATATGGACCCCTTCTTGAGATGTTATTCCTTCAGGGAGCATCGGGTACTACATGTTCTGTGCGTTTCACTTACATGGCGTATCACTATGCTTCTTTGGTTCTTTGATCACTTGTGACATATACTCATATGATCACAGAGTCTTCTTTGAATCCTTATCCCATTTATTGGGTTTTCTAGAATCCCCATTTATGGGACTACTATGTACCACCCTTCGAGGGCTTACCACCCTTCGGGGACTTACCACCCTTCGGGAGCTGTTACATGGAATCATAACATAACCTGGTTGGATCCTTGTGTACTAATTGGGGGTACGGGGGAGTATAAATAGCCATGTGAACAATTCCAAAGTAGAATAGCCATGTACGCCTCTTTAGTATAGCCATGTGCAAATCAAGCCGTTCACATGTCGACTTTGTACTCTAAATCACTAGTCACTGGTAGCTCTTTACTTATATTAGATATTTCTATTACAGTTCTCTCTCTCTGTTTACATATTGCATTTCTTCAGTATCTATATCTTACTTTACTGCATGATTATATTTTCTAGCCTGCTATGAACTGTTGAGATGTACTGTGCTCGCTCCCGTCCTGACTGGACCTGTTGAAAATTTTATAAAGGATGATGAGGAACCCTGCACCCCTTACTTTGGAGCTTGCCTAGATGACACTCGCGACCTGGACCCCTGGGGAGGTTCAGGCAGCTGCTGAGGACGATACCGTGCATAGTGTAGATAGATAGCTTAGACTGTTCTTTCTTTTCATGTTTAGCTGTTGTCTTTATTTTCAGAGTTGTATATTTTAGAGATGTTGAGACTTTGTTATTTCTTTCTGCTGTACCTCAGTTGAGGATTTCTTATCTACTTCCATCGTGCTACATTCTACCTCAGATTGTGATTGAGTTGTACCTCTGTGTTGGCCTCCAATTTGTAGAGTATATTCATGTTAGTTAGTCATAGTTCATGACCTAGAACAGCGTTCTACCGTCGACACTGCGGCGTAGGCTGGGCGCTGTTACGTACTCGTACCCTCACGATGGGTGCAGGTCGTGACACCCTGGTCGAAAGTCAATCTTCGAGAATACTGCCGCTCCTCTGAGCTGATCAAACAAATCATCTATCCTTGGTAGAGGGTATTCTGTTCTTAATTGTTACAAAGTTCAAGGTACGATAATCAACACATAATCTTGACGTACCATCCTTCTTCTTTATTAGGAGCATCAGGGCTCCCCAAGGCGATCCACTAGCACGAATGAATCCTTTGGTTCTAAGTTCTTCAATCATCTTGTACAAGATCTCCAATTTTGAGGGTGCCATTCTGTAGACTCTCTCTGATACTGGTGCCGTCCCGGAAATCAAGTCGATTGTGAACTCTATCTCTCTTTCCCTGGCGGCATACCTGGAAGCTCTTCGGAAAACACATTGGGTAACTCTTCAACTACTCTGGGAAACTAAACCACCGTTGCAACTGCCATCTGCATGACCGGGGGAGAAGGTTCTACTTCGCCCCTGGAAAATGAAAATTCTGCCTCATCGGGAATACCGAAAATAATCCTGCCAACTAAACCGTCGCTGCAACTGCCATCTGCATGACCGGGGGAGAAGGTTCTACTTCGCCCCTGGAAAATAAAAATTCTGCCTTATCGGGAATACCAAAAATAATCCTGCCAAGATGGCAGTCTATTCTCGCATACTGATCCTTCAACTAATCTATTCCTAAGACCACATCATAATCGGCCATCGAAAATTCTATCAACCTAGCGGGGAACTCTCTACCGCTAACAACGATTCTATACGAGGAAAAGACTCTATTTACTCCCACAAGACCATTACCAGTAAGTATATTGAGTCTTACTGATAATGACTCGGACTCCAGTCCTATCCGTGTTATGAATCGTACAAACATAAATGAATGCGATGCTCCAGAATCAAATAGTACTGATACAGGAAAAGAGTTGACGAGAATGGTACCTGCCACCACCTCACCTGATGCCAATTCCTCCTCCACGGTCAAAGCCATCGCTTGACCTTGTCCTCTTGGTGCTGGTTCCCTCTGTTGGAAACCTATCTGCCTGCTCTGGTTCTGAGCTTGGGCCTGGGTATACTGCTGCAGCCTTTGCTGGAAAGCTTGGGCCTGAGACGGCAAGGGCCTTTGGAACTGGTTCTGCTGAACTAGAGCTGGTCCCCTAATAGGGTTGAGGATGAACTGGCCCTATGCGGACAGGTCCCTATTATGTGATCCGATGCCCCATAAGCCAAGCACAATCCCTGTGCTCTGTGACATTCTGAAACAACGTGACCAGGCTTCCCACAATGAGAGCAGCCCATTGCGGAAGACTGCTTCTGCTTCTGTTGTTGAGGGTACATCAGGGTTGAATGGTGAATCGACGTAACTGACGCTTCCTGCCTCGGAGTTCTTATATTCAATGCCCTAGCTGCCGGGGCTGGAGTTGATGAATGGGACATTTGCCCATGGGACCTCTTCCGACCTCCAGTTCGGTCCACTATCCTCTGAGAAGTATACTCATGCCTCTTCGCTGCTCGCAAGACGACATCAAATATCTGGTGCTCGAACTGCTCCACAGCTAGAATAATCTCTAGGTGGAGTCCCTGCTGGAACCGCTGGGCTCGGTCCAATTCGGTTTCCACCAAGGTGGAAGCAAACTGACTTAGTCTTGAAAACTCGGCCGCATAACCGTCGACCGTCCTGCTCATCTGTCTCAAATTGGTGAACCTCGTCTGTAGGTCATACCGAGCTACAACATCGAAGTACTTGATCTGAAACTTGTCACTGAATACCGCCCAAAGGACAGGCGTCGCCAATCTAACTGCTAACATCGTCCACCAGGTGCGGGCTAAGTATAATAACTGCAGGCGCACAACGAACACGTTCTCTCCTTCGGGAATCCTAGCTGCCTCTAGGATAACTTCTATATCCTGAAGCCAAGCATCCGCAGCGACAGCATCTTCACTGCCATCGAAGAAAGGAGGGTTCAAGCACTTAAAGCTGTTGGCCGCGTTGTTCCCTTGGTAACCAACTCGGCCCTTGGCATCTTATACTGTCTGGTGTAGGGCATCACCCCGACGATCTTGAGATGTAAGTAATTCCCTAATAAGCCCCACCAGGGTTCCATTATCAGGCTTTGCAGGCTGGACTGGCTGAATTGGGGGCTCTGGATTCCCGGAAAGCATGACTCGGGAGGCCGCTCCAGAGTGCTGGGCTTGGTCTCCAGGTTGCTGCTGGTCCACTGGAGGAGCTCCGCCTTGCTGATCGGTAGGACCAGGAACAATGCTGCTGAAGAAATGACATGGGAAACAATAAGGAAGGACCATGATAGATCACGGATATAAGCATATGACTAGGCCATGATTTCAGAAAGATTAGAAGACACGAGTAGAGAATAAGGGCGAGTGCTGATTGAGACATCTATCCGGTAAAACCCTCACACATCTTGATTTATAAGACCTGCATGGGCCACCACTTAAACCGTGTCACATCCCAGAACTAGAATACTGGAGAGCGGGGGACAGACACAGCCAGCTACGTATATAGTAGTGTAATCCACCTCGACATACGGTCACGGCTGTCTAAATGCATGAGGATTTATCTACAAGCCATCAGTCTCCTATGGTCAAGAACAAGCCTAGTGTCTCAATCTCAAGCAAGTAAATACATGTTACAAGATAGTAGATCATCAGACATACAAGATAAGGCATCCCAAACATTACATATTCAGATGATCATGGAGCTAGTCATTCAAAATGTGAAGACTAGCAAGAGTTTCAGTCATACATGATCAATCCTAGGATTTGTCAATCATGTTACAGCCCGTAGGCAAACAAAAGTATAAGTTTCAACACGAGCTAACACTTGCTAGGCGGCTAAACGTCTCAAAAGAATAATTTTTACAATTGAGCGGGAGAGCAAAATAAAACCCACTCGTTGCCAGGGTTACTTCTGGGGTTCACCATCTGGTTGGAAGGCTGGAAGATCCTCGGGTCCTACTCCAAAATCTGGCCATACAAAACTAGCTGGGTCAGACCCCAAAAAGAGTAAGTGCCACAAGGGAGGCTTCACTTAAGAACTAAAACCAGCATAATAGCACATGAGACGTAAAGAATAATAAAAGACATGAGTTAGAGAAAAATAAGATGATAAACGATAAAACGACTAAAGGACCATTCCGGTAGTCAAGATACAACCCGTAAACCAAACAAGGACCGAGATTATAACCCTTCACCTGAACAGAGCTTAGTCTCCCACTAATTATCGACAAGAGTAAAGCATGAACAAGCATGTGATGAAATAATCATAGACTGACATTGCTTAGACAAGACTAGACTGGACTACATCCCTCAATCACGGCCAAGCAAAGAGTACGGCTGATACTTTAACTAGCTAGGGTTATCACAAGCCTAGTTACTAACAAGATGCAATGAGATGTTCCAGCAGTCACAGACCCTGCAGCTATCCATGTTATCCATGAAGAACAGATGGCAACTCTAGATGGGGGGGTGAATAGAGTTTATAGAGAAAATATCCAATTAAAAATCAACTCTATCACAAATAAAACTAATCAGAGTAAATGCGGAATTTAAAATGAGAAGCAAGAGAGCATACGCAAACACAGCCAATTTTAACCTGGTTTCCCTCGTGGAGGACTAGTCCAGGCCTGAGAACTCAAGCTCAGGATTAAATCCACTATTTGTGAAATAGTAGTTACAACCCGTGCCTTTACTTCAGAAGAGCACGTCAACTTCTTACAGAGGATCGCAGTGGCGATGCTTGGACTTTTCCAAGCGACTTTTTGAACTCTTGCACAAGACTCCTAACTGAGAGATGCTGAGCACTCGAGACTTAGAAAACTTGTGGCTAGTAGATGAGAAGGGTATGGCTTATATTGAGCTTAAGAGAGAAGAGAAGAGAAGAGAAGATTGGATGGTTTGAAATGAGAGAATTCTAGGTCTATTGATAGGTTTTTATCAGGGAGAATTCGGCCAGAATTCTGGTAGGAATTTCAAAAATTTGGCCGTTGGACAACTAGCAACCAGCCAACCCTAAAAATTAGGGTGCTGATTTTTAGAGGACAGAGTTCGGCCCGAACTCTGTGTGGAGGCAGAGTTCGGCCCGAACTCTGTCTCCAAAGCACAGAACTGGTCCAAGGGTGGATTGGGCTAAGTTTGGATGTGGAGCTTTATAGGCTTTGGGTAGATTGTGGGTTGAGTCTCAAGAGCCCAGCATAACTCAACTTACAATCATTCTAGACTCAATAAAAATAAAAGTATAGACGCAAAAAACAACTTGCAATTCCAACACTGAGCAGTCTTCGGGCTTGAGCAGAAAGTAGTCGTCGTGTGTCTTATTGAATTATCACAAATATTATTTTGTCAACATTATCAATATTTGGTTGACTGTGACTTTGTGTCAACAATCTCCCCCATATTGATAAGTGACAAAATAATAATTGTATATTCAATATCCATACCTGGACACATGTAACGACATAGCTCCCCCACAATAAGTGCCGAGCTTAAGAGTAGCTCCCCCATAAACAATGCTGTTAATCTCTGTTGTCCTGTTAATAACATTCTTCCAAAAGCACATATAAACCAAACAGAAACAGAATATACACATAACTCCCCCTTTTGGCATTTAGCAATATAAGATAGATAAATTATAACTGGCAAAACACACATAAAGGAGAAGAAACTGCATATAAAATAATGACCAAGAGTCATAAGAACTGATAATAGATCTACCAATGTCTTAAAAAACATAAACCATAATGAGTCTACTACAAACCAAGTACATAAAAATAACTAAAACAGAAAGCAGAAAGCATAATCTAAGATCTCCAGTAGCAGCCTCAAGTAGTAGTCCAAAACCATCAACGAGCACGAGAGGGCCCGACGTCGTCCGAAGGATCAGTAAAGAAGCGACGTGGGTCCACAAAAGCCGAGTCCGGATCCATGTAGCGACGAACCCAAGGGTCTAAAAAACATAAACCATAATGAGTCTACTACAAACCAAGTACATAAAAATAACTAAAACAGAAAGCAGAAAGCATAATCTAAGATCTCCAGTAGCAGCCTCAAGTAGTAGTCCAAAACCATCAACGAGCACGAGAGGGCCCGACGTCGTCCGAAGGATCAGTAAAGGAGCGACGTGGGTCCACAAAAGCCGAGTCCGGATCCATGTAGCGACGAACCCAAGGGTCATCAATACGAAAACCCTCACGATCGGGATCTCGCTCCATAGGAATGGGCATGGAAGGAGCGCGAGACATGGAATACCGGATGTCATGCAGCGAGTTACTGATAGCACTCATCTGCAATGTGGTCCGATAGTCCAGCTGAGTCCATCGACCGTCCTCTAAAGTGAAACGATCTCGAAACATGGCCTGAAGTGTCTCAAGAGTGGCCGGAGGAGGAGGAGAATCCTGTCCGAGAGAAGGGGCATCCGGCTCATCCTCAGAATGCTCAGACACGACCGGGGAGCCAACGGCCGCATGAAGCCTCCTTGCCTTGGAGAGAAAGCCAGGGGCAGGTAAGAATGGACACTCATCAAGAGGTACATGGAACGTACGAAAGATCATAGGAAGATATAAGGCATAAACCAAAGATCTTGGCTTCTTTCTACAGTTGATCATCCAATCTATCATTGTGCGTGGGAGGTTAAAGGGAACATGGAAGTAGAGATGGTACAAAGCTGATATCTCAAAGTAGGCAACTTCATCGGTAGAACCCGCTTTGGGTAGAATAGTGTTGAAAATGATCCGATGATGCTCATAGAAGTAAGGATTGAGGTACTTTGCCAAGAGCTTACGAAGACGTGTGTTAGGGCTACACAGGTCGTCCTTGAAACTCTCTAGAGAAATCCCTTTGGGAAAGATAAAGGATCTAGCTTCAACAAGCTTTTCCCAAGAATTAGGCTCAATAAGGTCAAGATATTCAGCTAATTCAAAGTCATCAAATGAGATATCAATACCCGCAACACGTGAAGAGATACGAGTATCATCATGGGTCAAATTGCAATAAAATATTTGTATGGCACTACGATAAATGACCGAATTAGAAGTAACGAGTTCATCAAGACAAAGGTCATTAAATAGTGTATCATATTGTGAGAAAATTGTGAAGTTTATGGGGTATCCCGCAAACACCGGACGTATCCGAAAATCGCTAAACCATTCATTGGATGCGTCTAGTGATATAAAGATTCGGTCGTCGAAAGTGTTTGGATCACGTGGACGAGAAGGATTGAACAACGGATAGGTTGGTTGTTCAATTGCCGGTGCACCGGGTGGTGCAATGGGCGGCTCAACGGGAGAAGGAGCATTCGACGAGGACGCACCCTCAGTCCGAAGTCTCTTTCCACGGTTAAGCAATCGTGGAGCCATAACACAATAGATAGATAATAAAGAAATTTGAGATATAGAAAAGAAAGGAGTTATACCTCAATATGTTGAAGGATTATGAAAGAGAATTGAAAACCAAGCCTTCTCCTTGAATTTGGGGAAGAATGGAGCCCAAAAGAGGAGAAACTAGGGTTAGGGTTTTAAGAATTTTGAGTAGGAGAAGTAGAAAAGGTGGTAAGAATGAAGAAGAAGTAAGAGAAACCGAAATAAAGGGGAGGGTTTCTCTTGGTCGGGTCAATTTTTGGCCATTGGATCAAAACAAGATCAACAGCTGAGCGTCGGCCCGATTCTGGAACAGGCAGACCGAATTCGGCCCGAAATCTGTTAGGGGCAGAGTTCGGCCCGAATTCCGGTTCCTGGGGACAGAACTGAAATCAGGCTGGGTTGAGTCAAAAAATTGTTAAGTGAAGATAAAACCAATATACTACATGAGTATAAGTATAGAAAAAGATCCAATAAGTAAATAGATGGATAGCAGATAGAGAGGTCAAAACAGTAATATGAAGTTTGAAAATTTAGTATTTCAGCGAGTAATAAATAAAAATGAACCGTGTAATAAACAAGGAAATATATCATAATTCAATATTTTGAAGCTGCCATGGGTTAGCTATAGGGGCCGTATCCCAGCTAGCGGTAGTCCGGAGGACTAGTACACCGTGTCGCTTAGGCTTTTACGCCTTGTTGTCAGAAGGACCCTTTCGGCTTGTACCCATAGCAAGTTCATCATAAGAGAATCACAATATATTCGATATTTACGCAGGTTTATTTTTAATTTATAACAGCTTCATCTAAAATTCCAAGTTCACGACAAAAAAAATTGAAGCGCTCTTCGGATAATAGTTTGGTGAAGAAGTCTGCTAACTGATGATCGGTGTCAATAAATTCTAAGTTAATCGTGCCATTTTGCTGATGATCACGCAAAAAGTGGTATCGTATCTCAATGTGCTTCGTGCGTGGGTGACAAATGGGGTTCTTAGTCAAGTTTATAGCACTAGTGTTGTCACAAAAGATTGAAATATGCATAAAAGATAAATTATAGTCTTCAAGGGTTTGCTTCATCCACAGAATTTGTGCACAACAACGCCCAGCTGCTATGTATTCAGCTTCTGTTGTGGATAGTACGACAGAATTCTGCTTCTTGCTAAACCAAGAGACTAGAGCCTTTCCTAATAAATGACACGTACCGCTCATACTTTTACGGTCGACCTTGCATCCGGTGAAGTCAGCATCAGAGTAACCAATGAGGTCAAAGGATGTTGACTTGGGATACCATAGGCCCATTGTAACCATACCCTTAAGGTATCGAAAGATACGCTTAACTGTAGTCATGTGTGATTCCTTAGGATTTGCTTGATATCTAGTACACAGGCAAACGCTAAACATTATATCAGGGCGACTAGCAGTAAGATAGAATAAACTGCCTATCATACCTCGATAGTTACGTTGATCTACGGGTTTGCCGCTATCATCTGGTTCAAGTTTGGTTGAAGTAGCCATAGGAGTGCTGATTGGTTTGACGTTATCAAGGTCGAATTTCTTCAGCATGTCCTTTGTATACTTCGACTGACAGATGAAGGTTCCATTTGACATTTGTTTGACTTGCAGTCCAAGAAAGTAGTTGAGCTCCCCCATCATGCTCATCTCAAACTCGGTCTGCATACACTTGGCAAAATCTTGACAAAGGGTTTCATCAGTAGAACCAAAAATAATATCATCTACATATATTTGTACTAAAAGAATAGTGTCTTTGAAAGATTTTATGAAAAGTGTAGTATCAATTTTTCCTTTTGAAAAACCTTTCTCAAGCAAGAAGTTGCTTAGCCGTTCATACCAAGCTCTAGGAGCTTGTTTTAGGCCATATAGCGCTTTCTTTAGCTTGAACACGTGGTCGGGAAATTTGTGATTTTCAAAGCCAGGGGGTTGTTTTACATAAACTTCCTCCTTAATAAAACCATTCAAGAAAGCACTTTTAACATCCATTTGAAATAATTTGAAATTTTGAAAATTTTCACATGCACAAAGCATCCGAATGGATTCTAATCTAGCAACGGGAGCATACGTCTCATCGTAGTCAATACCTTCCTCTTGGTTGTATCCTTGGGCTACTAGACGAGCTTTGTTGCGTGTGACTGAACCATCTTCATTCACTTTGTTTCTAAAAACCCATTTAGTACCAATAATCGAGTGATTAGCCGGTCTAGGAATGAGTTCCCATATTTGGCTCCTCTCAAATTGGTTGAGTTCCTCTTGTATAGCAGAAATCCAAAATTCATCATTGAAAGCTTCTGAAATGTTTTCAGGCTCAATTTGTGAAATAAAGGCAGTGCTAGCAATAGAGTCTCTTAATGATGATCTAGTAGTTACTCCTCGTGAAACCTCACCGATTACCAAATTTTCTGGATGTGATGGCTTGAAAGAGAATTTCTTAGGCAAGCTTTCCAGAGAATTTGTTTCGGTCGTGGTATTCATTGGAGTAGACGTTGATGGCTCAACATCATCATCAAGGGTAGCTGCTGCACTGTTATCTTCATCAAAAGGCACATTTGTAGACTCTTCCACAATTAAAAAGCATTTGTTAAAAACTCTATATCCCTTACTCTTGGCAGCATAGCCAAGGAAAATACCATCGTCAGCTTTGGCATCAAAGTTGCCTAAGTTGTCTTTGGTGTTAAGGATAAAACATCTACATCCAAAAACTCTAAAATAAGAAACATTTGGGGTTCTCCCAAACCAAAGCTCATAGGGCATTTTCTTCGTAATAGGACGAATAAGCACCCTATTTAAAATGTGGCATGCTGTACTGACAGCTTCAGCCCAAAAGTATTTCGGAAGTGAGAACTTGTTCAACATGACTCTAGCCATATCGCCAAGAGTCCTATTCTTCTGCTCCACAACACCATTTTGTTGGGGAGTTCTTGGACAAAAAAACTCATGATCAAATCCATTGGAATCACAAAACTTTTTAAAATCAGAATTTTCGAACTTGCCTCCATCATCACTTCGGATTCGAGTAATCATGTAGCCTTTTTCATTTTGAACTTTCTTTACAAAAATCTTAGAGACTGAAATAGCATCACTTTTATAAGTAAGAAAGAAAACCCAAGTAAATCTTGAAAAGTCATCAACAATAACAAAGGCATAGAGTTTTCCACCAAGACTGGCTACTCTACTAGGGCCAAATAAATCCATATGGAGTAGTTGCAAGGGTCTAGTAGTGCTTACAGAGTTTATGGAATGAAAAGATGACTTGGTTGTCTTATTCAACTCACATTCGGCACATACGGTATCCTTTTTGAATGTGATGTCGGGCAAGCCTTTAACTAGCTTTTTGGTCGATAGCCTGGATATGGTATCCATATTGGCATGACCAAGACGCTGGTGCCATAGTAGTCGTTCATCTTTATGAGCAAATAAGCATCTACCTGCATTGTTAGTATTTCCAGACAAATAGAAAATATAAATATTATCCTCTCTTACCCCTTCAAAAGCAATGTCTCCCGTTGACCTATCATAAATAAGGCATTTGTTTTGTCCAAAGTTAATGTCATAACCATGGTCAGCAAGATGACTGATGCTGAGCAAGTTATGCTTTAACTCGGTCACTAGGCAGACATCCTTTATTACGGGAGAGGGAGGATAGCCAATAATACCATTACCTATAATATAACCTTTTAGGTTATTACCGAAGGATACATATCCTTCTCTCTTCATCGATAGTGATGCGAAAAGATGTGCGTCTCCCGTCATATGCCGTGAGCATCCACTATCGAGAATCCACTTACTCTTAGTTGAGGAGGGAAGGTCCACCTACATCAAGAGTAGATGTGACCTTTGGTACCCAAGTTCTTGAGGGTCCTGAAAAGTTAGTTTTTGGAAACCATGCATACATCTTTCTATCTACTAATCTTCTAATTCTACATTGTGGTGATATGTGTCCATGTAAACCACAATAAGTACATATAGCATTCCTATTTACATTAGGAGCATGCTGATGATGTCTATAATGAGGAGAAGTATGATGATTAGCATGGTGATGATGACTATGCATAGAGTGATGTGGAGTGGCATAGTGATATTGTCTATGTGGAACATCAGAGTAATATGGAGTAGCATGGTGATAATGTCTATATGAAGCAGCATGGTGATGATGCCTATATGTAGAATGATGTTGATTGTGTCTTTGTGCAACATTGTGATGATTGTATCTATATGTAGCATGATGATTGTGTATCATATGAGAGTTATTCCTACGTGTATGTGGTTTGTGTGTTTTATGGAAGTGTGTGTACATGAAAGCATGGTTATGTGTTGTAGATGAATGACGTGGAAGACTAGTATGAGAAATGTTATGCTTTGTGTGTGTCTCATGTAATTGGGTTTGTGGTTGAACAACCTGTTTTTCCAATTTAGTCTCTAATCTCTTAGAGACAGCCTGCAGTTCAGTAACCTTAGCATTTAAACCATATATCTTAGTCATAGAAATCTTGTGTCTACTCTTTTCTTCAGCAAGCATCGTGTTGAGTGTTGTGATTTCTTGTGTTTGTTGCTCAATACGTGCTTCGGCATCATGAAGGCTTAGTTTAAGCTTAGATACCTCATCTGTGACTTCCGTGGGTGAAGTGTCTCTAATATTATCAAGCAATAAAGAAAGTCTTTGAATTTTGACTTCATGACTTTTGATTTTGTCCTTGGCATGTTTGTATTTACCAATGATCTTTTTGTGATCATCGAGTAAATCGGTGAAAGCATCGCCAAGTTCATCAAAAGAGAAGTCGTCAAGAGTTTTGTTTGATACCTTGTCGGACGTCGCCATTAGGCACACATTAGCCGCATCTTGAGGAGAGTCCTTCTCTTCCTCGGAGTCACTAGCTTCGCTTCATGCCAAATGCTTGTGTTGGCATATTTCTTTGAGGAGGTCTTCTTGTATGGCTTCTCATAGTGGTTGCCTTTCTTTAAGAATGGACAGTGTTTTCGGACGTGTCCAGTCTTCTTGCAACCGTAACAGGTTGGCTCTTCTTCGCCATCTTCTTGTGGTTCCTTCTTTCTTCGATTGAAGCAAAAGAATTTCTTGAAGTTGCGGACCATAAGAGCTTGATCATCGTCTTCTGAGTTGTCGTCATCCGTCTCTTCGGGTTCAGCCCTCCGTCGGTGAGCTTTGAGTGCGATCTCCTTAGCCTTAGGAGCAGGCTCTTCGAAGTCCTTGAGGTCAAGCTCATGAGTCATTAGCTTTCCCATCAAGGTCTCCATGGACATGGTTGTAAGATCATTTCCTTCAATGATGGCTGTCACCTTAGGGTTCCAAATTTTTGGTAGCCCCCTAAGTAGCTTGCGAATCTTCTCGTGATTTGAATATTGCTTGCCGAGTGAAGACAGGGGGTTGATGATGTCGAGGAATCTTGTGAACATTTGCGTGATCGTCTTGTTTGGCTTCATCTTGAAAGCTTCATATTCTTGAGTGAGACGACTTATCTTAGATTCCTTGACTTGGGTAGTTCCTTCATGCGTTACTTCTAGGAGTTTCCACACTTCGTGAGATGTGGTGCATGTAGATATCCTGTTGAACTCATTCCTGTCTATAGCACAGAATAAAGCATTAATAGCTCTCGCGTCTAGACTTGCCTGTTTTTTCTCCTCGTCAGAATACTTGTCATGTGATTTCTCAACAAGATCACCGTTGACAACTATTTTGGCGGGCTTTTTGTAACCGTCAGTGACGACAGTCCACAGGTCAAAGTCTAGCGACTTGAGATAAAAGCTCATCCTTGTTTTCCAATACGTGTAGTTAGTTCCATCAAATAGGGGAGGCCTATGAGTGGATTGTCCTTCATCGTGATTGGAAATCAAGGATTGTGTGGTTGCCATGGATCAGCTCTAGGATGTAAGTCCTTGTAAAGAGAACAGAGCTCTGATACCAAATGAAGAACAGATGGCAACTCTAGAGGGGGGTGAATAGAGTTTATAGAGAAAATTTCCAATTAAAAATCAACTCTATCACAAATAAAACTAATCAGAGTAAATGTGGAATTTAAAGTGAGAAGCAAGAGAGCATACGCAAACACAGCCGATTTTAACCTGGTTTCCGTCGTGGAGGACTAGTCCAGGCCTGAGAACTCTAGCTCAGGATTAAATCCACTATTTGTGAAATAGTAGTTACAACCCGTGCCTTTACTTCAGAAGAGCACGTCAACTTCTTACAGAGGATCGCAGTGGCGATGCTTGGACTTTTCCAAGCGACTTCTTGAACTCTTGCACAAGACTCCTAACTGAGAGATGCTGAGCACTCGAGACTTAGAAAACTTGTGGCTAGTAGATGAGAAGGGTATGGCTTATATTGAGCTTAAGAGAGAAGAGAAGAGAAGATTGGATGGTTTGAAATGAGAGAATTCTAGGCCTATTTATAGGTTTTTATCAGGCAGAATTCGGCCAGAATTCTGGTAGGAATTTCAAAAATTTGGCCGTTGGACAACTAGCAACCAGCCAACCCTAATAATTAGGGTGTTGATTTTTAGGGGACAGAGTTTGGCCCGAACTCTGTGTGGAGGCAGAGTTTGGCCCGAACTCTGTCTCCAGAGCACAGAACTGGTCCAAGGGTGGATTGGGCTAAGTTTGGATGTGGAGCTTTATGGGCTTTGGATAGATTGTGGGTTGAGTCTCAAGAGTCCAGCATAACTCAGCTTACAATCATTCTAGACTCAATAAAAATAAAAGTACAGACACGAAAAACAACTTGCAATTCCAACACTGAGCAGTCTTCGGGCTTGAGCAGAAAGTAGTCGTCGTGTGTCTTATTGAATTATCATAAATATTATTTTGTCAACATTATCAATATTTGGTTGACTGTGACTTTGTGTCAACAATCCAGGCAAGGTTGATTACCAAAGTTATCCAGAATTATTAGATAGCTTAGAGTGCAACACATAAAAATGTGCCTTGTACTTATTTCATGAGTGTGTCCCACATGACAGTGGACTGGAAATGTGCCCTACTCGACGGTAGGCTACAAGTCTATCAGGTGTGGCCAGGATAACGGGATCACCAGTAACTGGAAAATCTCCCTTAGAATGAACTACTTGATCAATCTAGCCATTAACCTTAGTCAGATTCAGTATGAATCTCTGACCGTGGTATCTAGAGACTCATGTCCTAGACATGATGCAAGACAGGACTAGACTAGTAGCTTGTACAAACAAGTTTCAAGCAAGCACCCACAGTGTCAAGACGAGAATTTACTAGCAAGTCGAGATAGCCGTCGCAACGGCGTTCAAGGTTACATGTCATATTTACTTATCAAGAGTGTGCCGCAACGGGCCACAATCATGTACTGGTCTGTCATGTTCTTGTCTGGAGTGCACCATGATGGGCCACTGTTATGTTATTACCACGTTCATGTTCATGTATCATGTCGTGTTCACATATCATGTCGTGTACAGATTATCATGTCAATATTTCTTGTCCAGGATGCGCCATAATGACCACCATCAAGTGCTATCATTCCATTAATATGTCATGTTCATATCGTGTTCATGTCGAGTTCATATCGAAAAGGCGTGCATGCGCCCACGTACGGGTCCGAGGGCTATGCGCCCAAAGGGGGAGGTGCAAGTCAGAATGCACTACAAGTCTCATGGCTATATGTGCCCGAATCAGGGAGCCATGTGCCCACTATTGGCACAACATGGGTCTATGAATGATGCAAGCCCAAGGTGAGCTATGCGCCCAAGAGGGAGAAGTCTATACTCCCAAACAAGCATGAAAATGCCTTGAAGGATTACAAGTTAGGGGCTCAAATAACATCCAGTGTAGGTCATACGCCCACATGAAGGGCTACGTGCCCAAACACAAGGGTGTCTATGCACCTACACATGGAATTATGCTCCCACATGATCTGGCTATGCGCCCACAGAGTTGCACTTCATAGTGTGCAAATATTGTTCATCATATTCTCTAAGTCTTGGTCGAGAGCATAAGTCTTGGAACCCATGATCTTCAAATGATCATAACTCGGTAAAAACACCATAAAATCTGACTTTTTAAAGGTCTAAGTTGTGTAAAATCAAATTCTCTACCACATGGAACTCTTAGTTTTCAAAAACAAGGTGGTTTACTAGATCAAAACCCAAGAAAACCCTAAAATGGTGAAAAGTTAGATCTACACAAATATATACATAAAATGCAAAATGACAAGAACTAAAGTAGCTTAGAATGTTGTATAGAAGAGATTAGAACAATAAAATGGAGGGTTCCTTCATGAAGCAAGTTGCACTTGCCTAAGATTTTTCTTTGGTGGGTGGGAGAAGTAAATAAAGAAGAAGAAGAAATAATGGAGGGGAGAGAAGGTTGGTCGCTTTTAAATGGGGGGTTAACATATTGAACCATGGGAAAATAAACCAAGCCAAACCACAATGAAGCAAGTCAAAACTATGATATACCATGATGAACCTAAGCAAGATTAAACCAATGCTAGCTAGCAAGGCAAGATAAGTAAAAATACGGGTCAGGATCTCGTACACGTGGCTATAATAGCACGTAAAGACCCGCTCTTTGGACGCCAGTTGGCGATTTGTTGGGATTTTGTTGCAGCAAATCTGGGTGGTTGAGACATGGTCAGACTGCCACGTGTCCTATTGCAGGATAGGATTAATCTGCTGGAGTTATTTTGAGCCGCATAAGTCTTTCAGTTTTTGGCCATGCTGGGCTGCATAAGACTCATGCGGCTTAGGTCGCAGTCAACCTTAGTTCGCATGTAGCTTAAAGACTTTTGAGCTGCATAGATTCTGTATTTTGGGGCACATAAAGCTAATGCGGCCTAGGTTATAGTCACCCTTGGCCGCATGAAGCTTAGAGACTTTAGGGCTGCATAGGTTGAGCCGCATAAGGTTTATACGGCTCGGGTAGCAATCCTTCTGGCCGCATGACTATGTCTAAGCAATGAACCCTATTTTTAGTGAAATGACATTTTGTCTGATCATGTCTTATCTTTTTGTCAGAGTGTCAGAGCTGTCATTTTTGTCAGTTTTGACAGAGTTTGCCAGCTTTATCAGAAGGACTGATCAACTTGGCCGCATATCTTCCTTCTGCGGCTCGAATCAGTCTGGTTGCAGATGGGCCGTATGGGGTGTTGAATCTGTCATGCGGCTCTCCTTTATGTGGACCAGTTTGGCCCAAAGTACTTATGCGGCCAGTTGTGATCCGCATGAACCCCATATTTTCCATGATTCTATAATTCCCTTGTGACAATAGTTCGGACTTGGCACGCGTGTATTGGAACACACCCATACTGGACACCGCCAGCTTGCTCCTTCCGGGTCAGCCTTTAGACTTGTTAGCCGAGACGGACGAATTCTTGGAGAGCTTCTTGAGGGATGGCGACCCCTAGGCGACAAAGCATGAAGCAAATGGGAGTTTATCTTCTTATGCATTCAGCAATCTCTCGCCGAGTCTCTGTACAAGTACCACCGGTTTGCAGTCGTTGGAAAACAGACTGCCTTCTTGGTGGCGATGCTGCTGTATGGTGGCAACAACAATGGATGGTGATGTTGGCACAAGTATGTCTTGAGATAGGCATGTTATACGCAGTAGAGTCTTCCCTCGTCCTGCACTTGTGAGAGATCACGTTGCGCAGATCAGAAGTCTCAACATCAATAATCATTTCCTGTGCTCAGGGACGATGCAAACATGAGGAATGATGTGAAGGTAGCTTCCCTCTTCCCACTTCCTAAGCGTGAGACAGGCTTAGGTCCTGGTCAGAGAGTCGCTCGTGAGGCAGACTCGCCTCATGCTTACAGCAACGCTGCTCGCATGAGTTCGTCCCCACAGTATGCACCCCCTGGCTTGAATCATGCGCATGTGCACTCAAGTAAGAGCTACGTTTTATTGGTCAAGGCATTAAAGCACTTAAACAAATTTTGTACAGTTTTTTGTCGGCTGTACGCGTGACTGTCAACGCATGCCTTTGGTCAGCTGTGGGAATAACACGTTGGTCGCCCAAAGTACATACAGCCTTGGACTTCTTCTTACTACCCCTTGAAGGTGCATAGTATTTGGAGTCCAACATAGTGGTCGACGTAGCACGTTGGTCGTGCAGGACGTGTACTGCCTTAGATTTTTTTGTGCTATCCCTATAAGGTCCATAGCATTCAGAATCCATCATGGGTGTTGGCGTAGAATGTTGGTCGCACAGGGCACGGGCTGCCTTAGATTTCTTCGTATTACCCCTAGAAGGTGCGTAACATTCGGAGTCCAACATAGCTTTTTCCAAGGGATAGGCAATTCTGTTAAAGACAGAAGCTTTAGTCTGCACAACCGTATTCGGACGTGGGTGGCAAGCTGTGCCCTACTTTCGGTACTATGCCTTCGTCATGTCTAAAGCACGGGAGCTGCGCTCTTCTTTGGACTATTCATCAATGAGAGCTGACCGAGGAAGTATAACAGCAGCAGTTGAAGGCATCTTCGACGCTTCACCGTCCGTGGGTTCTGGAGCACATCCCTTTCTATCTTGCTGTTCGTCGCAGCAACCTTGGGCATCCAAGTTCATCGAGTCTTCTTCGACTTTATGAACCGCTTCGAAGGACGTGACTCCTCTTCAGAAAGGAGATCTTCAAAAGCTTGCTGGTCGAAATGTACGACTAGCATCTTTTGAGAAGACTCCATCAAGTTGTCGTCAGATTGTGTCACCACCTTCTCGTCGGAGGAGAAGGCAATCCCTAGCAGAGTCGCCACTTTGTTTGCCATGAACAAAAGTTAAAAACTTTTTGTATTTCAAACGTGTAAAAGAGTACAAAAGATTCCTAAACAGAAGATCTAGGTACAAGAATTTCTAGGGAAGTGTGACGGTCGAGATCGAGCACTACATCAACTCTTTTACTACGTTGACGATTGTTTGCAAAAACAAAAGTTTGATTACAAACTAAAAAAAGAGTACAATAGTATAATTGATTTCTGGAAAAGTACAACTGTAGGAATCTAGGAAGACGATCACTTTATCCCTTGGCTGATTTGATATCGAAGACACAAGCCTGTGCAGGATGCAATAGCACTTTGTCAGTAGATTATGATCATTAGTGATGCTTTAAACTGATTTGAAACTCTATTTATAGAGTTCTGAAATAACTGTTTTCTGAGTTGTGCGTACTTCATGTTGTGCGCCTTCTATCTAGTTGCACAAACGGTTACTTAAATAGCTTGGGATGCCTGGCATCGTTTGAGTGAGATGCACGTGGTCATGGGCAGTGTAGTAGAGATGTTCTTCGAGATTAGTGGCGTGCGCGCTACAACATCCTACTTTTGAACAAAAGTTGCTTAGGTGGCGCCAAAACTCTAGGTGGCACGATCGTGCAACTTGACATTTGGCACCTTTGACCGGGTCTTCTATGCTATGATGATTAATCCTTGCGCTTCTTGATAACTTGTGCAAGCTAGCTGTCAGCATTAATTGCATGCTGACAAAATCTCCTCGAGCGCCTTGTTGTGCAGGATTCGAATGGATTTTCTTCGACTGACGAGCTGTCAGAGCTGTCAGTAATGATGGCGGCCGTTACAGCTTCTCGAGGATGCTTGCTACGTGGAACTCGTGCATCCTGGCTTAGGCACAACCTGAGATGGCTTAGGCGCAACCTGAGACTGGCGCAACTTAATGATCTGGCACCACTTGATGCTGGAGCTTTGTTGAGAGAGGCGCCCATTGATTTTTAGGCTCCTACAAGATCCCCTTCAAAGTTTTCAAAGTTTGAAAGATTTCAAAATTTGAAATACTTTGAATTAGAAAAAATTTGACACGAGTTACGCCAGTCAATGTTTAACCAATTCCACTTTTTGAGCACAAGTTGCACAACAATTTCGAAATACTCTTTAGGCTATAAATTGCTGTTCAAAGAGTATTTTTAACTTTTTCTGAAAGTTATTTTCCTGAAACCCTTCATCTTCTTCCTCCTAACTCCCGAAGCTCCTTTGACGATCGTCAATGGCACCAAGGAAGTCTGCCGTCGACAAGGGAAAGGCTATTGTTGGGCCTTCATCGCGTGTATCACCACCGAGGGCACCTCGTTATAGGCCTCCATCATCGAAAGCTGAACAAGCCAATCCACCGCTCGAAGGTGATCTTCATAGAACAAATCGACCATCACTTAGGCGCCAGTGAACAAACGAATCCACTATGCCAGAGTCAATCATATCTTTTTAGAGTTTTGATTGATTTGCACACTCTGTAACGTGCGCCTCCTTTTTTTAGAGTACAGGCGCGCACTCTATTTATTCGCGCCTCCTCTTTTTAGAGTGTTGGCTGCGTCAAAAATATACTATTTTTTTACGAACTGTGTTGCGCATGTTTTGAATTTGTGCCTTCTGACTTGCACGAATGCACCTTTCAAACATGCGCATTTCAAGTTTGTACTAGGCGCAACTTGATAACTTGTGCAATATAGAACTTGAGTTCATATTAATCTTAAGCTGACACTAGGCGCACTCTGTAAGCTTGTGCAATATAGAATCATGTGCAACCTAAATTATATATATTTTTACATGCTCACGCAACCTGTGACTTCGCACATCCTGTCTAAAATTTAGATACTGTTGTATAGAATTCATAATTAATCTTTTACTCTCTTCTTTTTGTAGTTGATCTCAGAGAAGACTCTAATGCTGAAAGATATGCTTCGGCCTTCAACGTGTCAGAATATCGAGAAGACTTATCCCACGTATAGTATCCTCAATATGATCTTCCTGAGCCCCGAAGAGCTATGCTCGCAGCTCAAGAGAACCCCACTTTATTATGATTGATAAACGGTGAACCTTTGGAAAGTCTGAACAATGTCGTCCATAAGAAGCAAACTTTCTTGTTTGGAGAGGTGATCAAGAAGACGTCCCAGCCTAAAGCGAAGATAGAAGATAGATTTTATCAATGTGGGGACAAAATCATGTACCTCACAGAAATATCGAGACACTTGTCTCTGTCTCGATATGCATTTTCTAGTTATCCCCGACGTATGGCATAGAATGTGACCCCAATTCAACATGCCAGATTCAAAAAAATATGCTACAGATTGGGTCCGCAGAACACAGATTTGTTCTACAGTACTTCAGAGAGATACAACTCCTATCTGAGAGGTTTGAGACCAAGCTGTGTACCTCCTGAAGATTCATCAATGCTGCTTCCTGTCAGGGTACCTATTTTTGTGAACATGTTTGCGAAGGATGAAGGGAGATACCCGGACCAAACCATGCGGTTAACAGGCTTAGTGAACCCTGACATGAAATGCTGGTGCAGTATAGTGGTTTGGATTTTGGATTATTTTAAGGATAAACTCCTCGCATTAGAGCTCTATGATCCGATCTGGACCACTGCTCACGGCTTTCGTCCGAATGCTCACATGTTTTTGGCTTTAGTTGAAAGATATAATAAGAGGACCGGTACATTCATGATGCCTCACGGAGAAATCTGCTTCCCACTTCTTGAAATGAAGTATCTTTCACATTTGCCAATGGGTGAAAACCCCTATGAAGAATATGTGCCTACAAACGGGGAATTGGATACTCTATCAGCAGAGAACCCTCAGATGGTGGCTATGTTTCAAGAGTTATTATGCCACTATATGATCTGTTCCGTTTACTACAAGAGTGCTTCCAAAGGGACTTGCTACACCACCAAATGGCTGCCATACTTGTTTCTGGGTATGCTCATGAAGAAAGGATCGTCGAAAGTCAAGCTTGCGATCCTTGTTTCTTCAAACCGCTCAGCCGCAGCGATGTAGAAAAATTGATAGAAAAAACAAAGCATTATGATAACATCTTGGATGTTGCTTGGTACCCATTTACTGCTGGTGCTCCAGTCAAAATTTATATTAGACAGGGTTATAGACCCATGTCTCAAGAAGCCCAGTTGGCGGGTTTTCTCTCTTTATGGCTACGACGGTTTGTGTGACACGAAGCCAGTGCCATCGACCGAATCCATCGAGGTGTGTTATTCATTGCAGTATGTCTAGTATTCAGTTACAAGATAGATCTTCTCTCGACGATGACATGCCGCTTGAACGCATGCTTACGTTCTTTCGTTAATACCATAGTGTACGATAAGAATTCTCCGGACGACTGCCCTCGTACCGAAATATCGTACACATATCTGTTTGGGTGGTTACTGTCGCACTACCCTGACTTGATGGACCCCGATATGGGTACAGTCAGAGGTGATTTTATCAGCCGTTATTCCAATGCTCGATAGAATATAAATGCGCTGTCAGAATGCCGAAGAGCTTTGAACCGAGGGTCTGGATGGAGATTTCAATGTGTTCCTCCTCCTCCAGGATGTGAGAATCTTCCTCCACAACTCATGGATCTAGAAGCAGCATCTCTCTGTCTATCTTCGGCAAAGTTCACATGGTTGAAGACAATCCGGCCATCACATTTAGTGTACCGGTTTGAAGGCGAGTGTTTTTTGGAACCATACCAAGCTGATTTGCTCGACAGTTCGTCTATGATCAACTACATGTGGGTAATGCCACCACCTGTTTACAGGCTAAGGGTTGCCTAATAGATGGTGCCAGGGCTTGGAGATACTATAATGTAAGAGGCACTAAGGCCACATTCTCGATGCCCCATGTCTTCCATATAGGCCCGCGTAATACATACACAAATTTTTATACTTCAGCCATGTAGAAGTATGAATTTTTTTACAATGAAGGCTTATGTGCCCGAGCCAATGAGGGCATATGCGCTCAAGTAAACTCATATGTGCCCAAGTCACCCTGTGAAGTACTATGCGCCCAAGCCACCCTGTGAAGCTCTATGCGCCTAAGTTACCCTATAAAGTTCTATGCGCCCAAGATAAGCTCCCCCAGAATGAGGGCGTATAGCCCTGTTTCAGTCTATGCACCCAAGGCAGAATATCCCCTGACTCGGTCAAAGCTGCGACCAAAATGTGCACCGAAGCGTACGACCACGTCAGTCTCCACGAGCAGTCGTGCACCGAAGCATGCGACCACGTTAGCACCACGATCAACCCACGACCACACATCCTGCATGTGCCTACATCCTATGCACCCAACGCAAGACTATGTGCCTACATGAAAACCAATATTTTTCTCATGTGGGCACATAACATCATTCCAGCTCAAAAACTACTATAAAAAGGGGTCTCATCCCTCTTCAAAAGACAGAACGGAGAGCATTTTCAAAAGTCAAATTGCTGTACTTCTTGCCAGTGAGCCGAGAGTTAGCAATTTTCTTAGGTTTTCTTCCACTTTTATAATCGGAGTGTCAACGAAGTAAAGGAGCAACTGTCGCTCAATCTCCATCGTTCCATTCCCCAGAATTCTTTTTTGTACTCGGGGATCCTCAGCGCAGGATCTCTCAGGCGTACTCGATTTGTGGTGCCTTATGCCAATAAAGAAAAGATAGTGTTTCTTCTTCTTTTTGTGTGTGTCCACAAAAATGGCGACTCTGCTGGGGACTACCTTCTCCTCTGACGAGAAGGTGGTGATTCAGTCCGATACCGACAAAGTGGGGAGCACTCGGAAGATGTTGATCGTGAAGTTCGATCAGCAGGCATTCGAAGAGATGCTCTCGAGGGACGACTCTACTTCCTCAAAATTATCGAAGCCAAACAAGTCTTACAAGACTTGGCTTCCGAAGGCTCGCTGTGCATATCCTGGCAGTGTCATAGCGGATATGCAACTAGAGCACTCTGTCACGTGGGCACATGGCTCTGCCACAGAAGCTCTCCAAATAAAGAAGGCTCATATCGTTCCGGGATCTACTAGCCTAACGACTTCTCTCTTGTACAACCAACAACATAGTGTTCAACGCCCGAGACTTGGCAAAAGAAAATACTACGATGCCAAGAATCGGAGTGTGTGACACTCTGGAAAAATCCAGCGAGGCTCACAAACGAAGAAGGCAAAGTTGGAAGAAAACAACGCTGCTCCACCAAGCATGCGCCCAAAGCTATGCCCCCAAGGGGTTGTGTGGGTGCATAACTCTAATCAGAAGGCTTCTGTCTTCGATAGATTGGGCATTCAGGGTCATGCGCCCAAGGCTATACACTCAGGCACCACTGATCTATACTATGCGCCCACATCGAGGAAGCTCAAACATGATGCCAAGAAGCATGCACCCAAAGGAAGTCTCCAGGGCCTATGTGCCCACAGCGAAAAGATAGGCTCCAACGCGTATAGCACGGGGCTGTCTTCAAGAACATCACAGAACTTAGGTGTGGGGCTTGTCCCTGTACGTGAAATAGGTCTGGATGTGCCAACTCTCCTTACAAACCCATATGCAAAGCTCAGCGATGCATGTAACATGGATTTTAAGGCAAAACTCCCTTCCGCTGACTTACGCGACATGATAAATCATAAGCGTAACGCGAGGAAGGACATAACAATTCATAGTACACATCCGTGCACCAGTATTGTCATCAACTGTTGCTGTTCTAAAGCAACGAGAGTGCCTCAGAGACAGTCCGTGTTCCGACGGCTGTATTTCTCTGACAATAAAAAGCCGCTGTGTATTTCATCCAACATGGCTTCATGGGGTCCCCCTTTTGGAAGCCCCAATCAAAGACGGTGGACCATGAACCCAACTTTCTCCTTCAGTTCTGCGAGAAGAAGGAGAAGAAGTTTACCAACAGATGGCCAGCAGGATGTCACATCTGAAGGAGTCTATATGGGTACTCGGTCAAAGGTAAGATTTCGTATAGATGACGAGGACTCCCAAGCTGGGGGTAGTATTCCCTCAGGGTCTGAAGTAGATAACCTTCACACTGGGGGTAGCCTTTTAGAGGACGATGATCCCTCCAAGTTTGATGGCGACTATCTACTTCCCCTACCTGAAGATGAGGGACTTCTCAACTCGGAGACAGACAGTATCAGCACCAGTTGTACTATTTTCTCTATTCATCCTCGCATGTTATCTACATACATAGCAGATGAAGAAAGACCTGAGGAAACCAGTGATCAGACCAGCAAACGACTAGAGGGTCTTGAAACAGCATTCACCAAGATCACAAATATGCTTACCAGTATCATGGCGGTCCAAGCTGCTAGGCCTGTTCCTCCACCTCAACAAAACGTCTTCGCTCACGCTAGTCGAGCTCATAGCAACAACCCTTCTTCACTACAAAAGGAATATCATTCCGTTGTGCCTCCGCCAAATCTTGCAAATGCTGGGTGTGGTCCTTCACCAACGACACCTGACAATCGTTCAGCAGCCATTTTCTAACACCTGCTCAATCATCAGGATGCAATTGATTTCCTGGTCGCCCATCTCGACACCATCTCACACAAAGACGAGCTTCATAAGATGGGGATATCTCAACCTTATCCCCCTGAATGGGAGAATGCTACTTGTCCTCCTAACTACAAGCCGCTGATACAAATTTATTTGACAGCTTGACTTCTCCTCGTCAACACATGACATACTTCAATACGCAGACTCTACACTTACCTAGGGACGATCTGTTCTTGTCAAAACTGTTTATTAGCACCTTGTAGGGGGTAGCTTTTGAATGGTTCTGCAGTCTGCCTGACGGTTGTATCAATTCTTTTAAAGACTTGGAGAGGTTGTTCCTCAACAGGTTTTATGAGAGTGGCATGCATGTTTGTATGTCCACCCTCATCGAGACCAAGTAAAGGAAGACTGAATCTGTCATTACCTTCATCGAACGCTTCAGGCGACTAACACTGAAGATGCCCTTCGGCATACCAGACTCAGAACTTATGGATACTTGTCGACATAACTTCCTTCCTACAGTAAAGTTCTGTCTGGGCATACATAAGTATGGTACATAGCCTGCTTTTATTGGGGCCACTGATGCTGCTGAAAACTATGTTCCTATTCTGGAACTACTAGGGTTGAAAACACCCAAATATGAAGACAATGGCAAGCATCCTTAAACTATCCCTGTCCGTGGGGATAAAGGGAAAGAAGTCCTGAAGGTTGACACTTCCAAGGGAGCTTCCAATTCTTAGGGCGACTTTGACAAGCCTAAGGAGACCTTCTCCTTTGATGAAGACAAGGTCATTACCATTTTTCACACATTGACGAAGGGTAACAAACTGACATTGCCTCCACCACGACATCTTGTAGAGACGAACCAACTCAACGATCCCAAGTACTGTCTCTATCATCAGTACGTGAATCATTCCACCAAGGACTGCATCGTCCTGAAGAAGAAGATACAACAGCTTATCGACAGCCAAGTGATCAACCTCAAAGCTGAAGACAAGGTCGTATATTCTAACATGATCTCTCTTCAGTTTGGTGACTTTCCTTCAACAGAAGTCGCAGACGGCGTGGTCCCGATCCCCAAGGCTATAATGAAAGTCGTCAACCTGTCGCCAGCTCGCAGCTCAACCTTGGTACCATTCATAACTGAACGTGGCGAGATCATGTGGGTCCATCCAGACCTTGTGCAAGAAATAACATAGGGGTGGTATCTCTCAAAGCAAAAAGGGGCAAGAAATACAAGTCATGCCATATGGTGTCTTCTTCCATGTACGAGGTTATATCTGGCGAGACGTGATTAGGGAAGGCTTATCTTCGGACGTACGATCTCGCACAAGAAGAAGCAGTACATTCTCAAGCTCCTGCTGCCCCCACAAGCTGTCATGACCCGCACCCACTGTGAGGACAGGAACGAGTATAACTCATCAAAAAATCCCAAGTAAATGACAGAGGACGATAAAGCAGTTATAGACAGTTATATTGATGAAGATGGCAGTTTATACGAGTAATGATGTAGAGAACAGTTAAAGTACAAGGAAAGTAAAGTAACTAAACAAGAAGAAAAATATGGCAATGAAGACTGTAAAATATATTCGAGCTGAACTAGAGTAGCATGATATAAGTCCAAACAGTATAATAAGAGTCATTTGTGAGTTCAGATAATATAATCTAATACCAGGTGATTCCAGCACAAGATGAGTTCGATATAAGGTGAGTCCAGTCAGTGATCAAAGATTCGAGGGTGAGTCCAGTCTATACTCTAATAGTGTGTTTTAAAATATCGAGATCGACATGTGAACGACTGTAAGTAATACGGCACACCGCACACTCGGCCAAGTGTGGGATGGCTATCATTCCAGTATAATTCCAAGGGAGTGGTTCCAGTATTTGGGTATGTTCACATGTCTACTCCAATATTTCCCTGTCCAACAAGTATAAGTGAATCCATAACCCGACATGAAAATGAATACAAGTCCAGCCAGAATACGAATGATGCCAGTAAGTGATTCCAGTAGGTGATTCCAGAAATAGAGGCCAGACATGAATAAGTGAGTGTCGCATGAAATGGATCCAACAATATCAAATCGTGTTTGAAATAGAGAATTAAATAGAACTAACTACAACTGAAGTACAGAAATCGTCAAGTAAATAGAAGAACTATCAGAGAATGTACTCGCCTGATACTCTAAAAAAGTAGTATAATATCAGATGTCTGCACCAGAGTCACAATGTCCAAAATAGAGCAGTATAGGTTATAATATGTTTAAAACAAGTTAAATAAAGTTTATGATGCAATCTATATGATTTCTAGGTCAATCTAGGTCAAAGTTAACTCGAAGTCAGACCTGGTCAACTGTCTAGGTCAAACAAATCAAACTAAGTCATATTAGGTCATACCATATTAATTGGTCAAATATTGACTCGATGTTGACTTTTGGTCAACTCTAGTCAACATGAACTATTTGATCAAACTTGGTTTACCAATACTATCTACATGAATACCCTATGAAAATCATACTTCATTACACTATATGTCTTGCCTATTGGGATACCTAGGTCAAAGGTAAACTATCTACTCAACTCTTCCCGTGCCATAACACATATCAAAGGTAAACCACATATATCTATGTGACATTTACACATAACATAGGTGTAAAGTACTACACTAGGGCCTCTACTCTAACTCACTCTAATTCATAACCATATCCCATACCACATATCTATATACAATGATGACTCAACCCTAATCCTTTATATCTATAAACTACCACAACCCACACTAAACTACCATGCTATATATATATATATATATATATATTTATATATATATATATATATATATATATATATATATATATATATATATATATATTTTAAAAAAACCTTTATTGAATGATAGGCGCAAAATGCCGAAGCCTATACAAGTAAGCGCGTCTCGCGCGAAGAACGACCCAAAACAAAGAAAGAAACACGAAGTGTTGTCCACAAAATGGTAACTGGACCGAGCATCAGAAGATTAGGCGGTCAAAGCAGTGCCCAAGGAAAGAGTGCCCCTGCCCCTGTCAGTAGTCCAGTGCGGCCCAAAACTGGTTCGAGGTGTGAGTGCAATGTCTCTTTCTTTTGAAGATTTGTCGAACCACCTCTCTGTACAATTGAGGAGGCGGTAATTGACGACCTTCGAATCTGTATTTGTTTTTGTTTTTCCATAAAATCCAAAATGCGGCGGTAGTGACGATCTGATGCCCGTGAAACGCATTCCAGCTGGCCAGCAGATCGTTGATGCCTCCGGTTGTGGGGACCAATTTACACCTGTAGTGAAGGTACGACCAAATATAGGAGGCCGATTCACCAGAAAGAAGAACGTGATCGACGGATTCTGATTGGTGATCAATACACCAGTGGCATCTGGACGCCAGACTGAAGCTGAAGGATTTGACGGCATCGTCCGTAGGTAGTTTTCGATGTGCGACACGCCATAGGAGGATGGACCATTTTACTAGAATACACGAGTGCCAAAACTTGGCAGAAGGGGAGGTCGTTACTTGGGTGTCTCTGATGGTGGTTCTGGCCGAAGCTAGGGTGAAGATGCCACCCTGGTTGGGGGACCATCTGAGCATGTCATGAGCATCATTGATCGACAGATGAGAAGCACCCAGGGTCGCCATGGCCGTCGGGCCAAGCCAATCTCGAACTCTATCCCAATTCCAGCTTGACGCGTCATCATCCCATAAATCTCGGATCTCACATAACGACAGATTAATAGCATTGGGCCTGAGGATCTCGTCCCCCAACCAGCGTTCCTTGCATGCCTGCGAATGACCATTGCCTAGTGTCAAGCGCAAGTACGGTTCCGCAAGGTTTCGGCCACGGATGATGCACCGCCACGATGCAGAGGATCTGTTGTTGGTAGACGCCTCTATTAAGTGACAGAATCTGGAGTATCTCGCTCTCATGAACCTGGTCCAGATCGAGTTTTCAGAGCGAATTTTCTACCACAATTTTGCCGATGGGCGTCGACCATGTGGGCAAGTCTGCAGAATCCCAGACCACCCTCTTCAGTAGGTTTGGCCATGGTAGTTCAACTAGCCCAGTGATGCTTGTTCTTTCCCTCGAGATGATCCCAAAAGAAATTGGCGAGTATGGATTCAATAGAATGAAGCACTTTGATAGGGGGCGCGCACACAGCTAGGGTGTATAGGGGGATGGAGGATAGGACGTGCTTTATGAGAATTAACTTCCCCCCGGGGGAAAGGGTGGCGTTGTGCCAACCCACAATTTTCTGTCGAATCTTGCCCACCATGTGGTTGAAAATGCCAGAGTTCGCTCTACCGTACACCAACGGGCAGCCTAAGTACAGGAAAAGGGGGTAAGCTGTGGAGAAGGAGGTCATGGTGGATAGCACTGCCGTGTGAGTTCTATCGGCTTTGTGATGAGTGTAGATCACGCACTTACTGTTATTGATTTTCTGGCCAGAGCATCGAGTGTATTTAGCAAGAGTTCTAATAACCACCTCAATGGCTCCAATAGCGCCAACGGAGAAAATGAGGATGTCGTCCGCGTACGTAAGATGAGTCATAAGAGGGCAACCGGTCATTGTGTGAAAGTGCTGGAATCCCGGAGATCGCGGCATGATTTTGAGGTTTCTGCTCGGGGCTTCGGCCGTGATGATAAAAATGGTGGAGGAGATGGGGTCTCCCTGTCTGACTCCGCGAGTAGCTTTGAAGAAACTGTGAGGTTGACCGTTGATGACGGTGGAAAACCAAGAGTTGTTGAGGGATCTGAATATGATGTCGATAACAGGTTCCGAGAAACCAAAGGCTCTGAACACCCAGATCATGAATTGCCAGTCAAGACGGTCGTATGCTTTTTCCATATCCAGTTTGATGGCGACGTTCCCCTCTGGACGGGAATTTCATGCAAGTGATCATTTCTTGAGCCAGAAGGATATTATCAGTGATATTACGACCTTTGACGAAGCCGCTTTGCTCTTCGGAGATGATTCTGGGGAGGAGATCCGACATTCTGGTGGCGATAATTTTAGAAATAATTTTGTTGGTGAAAGTGCAGAGGCTGATTGGTCTGAAGTCTTTAAAAGTCTCCGGGTTGTTTTTCTTGGGAATGAGGATGATGTGGGCGGAGGATATAGATTTTGGATACGTGGCTCCTTGAAAAAATGCGGATGTGGCATCCTAGAGGTCGGACCGAATGATGTCCCAGCATGTTCAGAAAAACTCCCCGTTGAACCCGTCCGGACCCGGGGCGCTGTTAGCATTAATGGACCACACAGCGTTCTTAACTTCGTCGACTGAGGGGGGAGCGCGGAGGCTCTCGTTATCCCTGTCGCAAATCAGGGAGGGGATCTCGGACAGGAATTTGTCATCTTTAACCACGACCTATTTAGCAAACATGTTGGAGAAATAGTTCGTGGCTGCCGTCTGAATGTTCTTCTGATCGTCCAGAAGTTGGCCATTTTCGTCGCGGATGCGATGTATCTTAAGAGAGCTTCTGCGTCCTTTGACGCATTTGTGAAAGAAGCCAGACTTCTTGTCCCCTTCCATGTCCCAGGTTAATCTAGCTTTTTGTCTCCAGAATTCTGTTTCAACCCTGATTCTATATTTAAGGATTGCCTTGGCGAGGTTGAGAGAGGCACGATTCTCCTGGGAATTAAAGACGGCAAAATCGATCTCCGTACGGGTGACATCGTCTTCAGCATCTTTATTGGCTTGGAAAATGTCCCCGAATGCAATTTTGCTCCAGGCCGTAAGGGCTTTTCTAGTAGCTTTGAGTTTGGTAGCAATTCTGACCAGAGAATTCGGGTGAGTGACCGAGGCCCAAGCCTCTTCCACAATGTGCATGAACTGGGGATGGTAGCGCCAGAAGTCAAGGAAGCGGAAGGATTTGTTGATGTGGTTATGGGTGTTGTTAATCTCGAGAAAGAGGGGGGAATGGTCAGATTCGGTGGAGTTCAGGTACGACAGATTACTGATCAATCCCAAATCCGACCAACAGTCATTCACCATGGCACGATCCAGGCGGGAGTACTGCCTACGCGATCCATCTTGCATGTTGCACCAAGTGAACTGGTTGCCGTGGAAGGGGATAGCAGAAAGATGGGCGGTTAAGGCAAAGTTGTTGAAGTCCTCCATGGCTAAATGAGGGGGGTCACGACCACCTGATTTTTCCTCTCTGCAAGATACTGTGTTAAAATCTTCGATGCAAAGCCACGGCATATCATCGTGGGGAAGGGAGGGCCCCGACAGAAGCTCTCAAAGAACGCTACGCTCCGGGATGCTGCAGCTACCGTGGATGGCCGAAAGAAGGATGCGGGACTTGAAGGCGGGATGCTCTACCCAACAGGAGAGGGCCTGAGGGGAGTCGTTAGTAATGCCAAAGCGAAAATCAGCGGCGAAGAAGATCCAAATGTCGTGACATCCGGAGATTACGAAAGGGAATCCCAGCTTGAGTTGAATTTCTTTCATTCTTTTGTAGGGTATTTTTGGTTCAATAATGACAAGTAGATCAGTCCGATTGGATTTGGTAAGGCTGATGATCCGATTTAATGTCTATTTATTCCCAATGCCTCGAACATTCCAAGAAAGAATGTTAGGCATTAAGGGAGAAGGCAGGGGTGTTTTGCAGCTTTGCGGCGGATCTCGTGGTCATCGCCGTACGCTGCCTTTGTTTCTTAGATTTCTTCTTTTTCTTGAGATAGTTGTTTTCGGGGCTGGTACAGATCGGAACAAGGGCCCCGTCTGAACTCGAGTTAACGACTACGACTGTCGGAGGGGAAGTGTCAGAGTCTTCACACTCCGCTAGTGCGCAAAGAGGATTGTCTCGATCGAGGAAACCCGCTTTCTGAGCCTGCCAAAATCTGTCGGTGAGCGGGCGAGGAGGAACCATGGCCGGGCATCGGGGAAGGAGGATCGGCAGAGGACGGAGCCCCGGCTACCGCACCGTTGTAGTGCGATCTGAGACTGGCCTCAGGCTGTACACTGGGAATCACTAGTTCGGAGGAGGAGGCTTGGGGGGGAGCCTCGGGGGAGGTAGGGGTGATGGGGGGATTTGGAGGGGAACGAGTGTGAGGCCTGTATGGGAAGAGGATGGGGGGTTAGGGAGGCCACCGGAGATAGGCGTCTCTGGAGAGCAATCATCCGGATCAAAGTCTAGGGCTCCGAAGGAATTATGGAGAGTGATGGCGAGTGAAGGGGATAGGGGGTTAGGGAGGCAATCGGACACCGGCATCTCTGGAGCGCCCTCAGCTGGGTCCGAGTCTAGCGCTCCGAAGGAATTATGGAGAGTGATGGCGAGAGAAGGGGGTGGTGCAGAGACAGAAGCGGTATAGATGGGGGAACTTCGAACGGGAGAAGGGGGGTTGGAGGAGATCTGTGTTGTGGGGCGGGATGGGGGTGCCGTGCCTGTATCGCACGCTTTCCTGGGGACAGGTTTCTTGAGTTCTGGATGTGCGCGGAAGCAGTGTTGAAGAGAGTGGCCGCACATCTGGCAGCGTTGACATAAAATTATGCTGTTGTCGTAAACCAGCGCTTGGCTGAATGACTGATCTCCGAGTTCTATCTCGATCAGTTTGGGTGGCTCGTTTGCGAGGTCCAGTTCTATGCAAATCTTTGCGTAGTTATATTTAGAGTGGTTTCTCGTTTCTTCGACGATGGCCACAAGGACTCCGAAAGAGCTGGCGATCCTCTTAAGGGCTGCAGCAGGAAAGCACACTAGGAGGAGATTGGGAAGGGTGACCCAGGAGGTAATGATGGTCGAATCGATCTTGGGATTAAAGTTCGGTGACCATTTGACAATCTTGACAAACTGAGTGTTAATTTTGGTCGTGCCTTTCGCCCACACTTTGCTGTAGTCCAGGTCGGAGGAAAGATGAAGAAACAGGTGTTTGGGGTCGAGAGGAGCAATCCGGAATGTCGTTGAGAGTCCCTATCTGGTGATGGCCTCCCGAACGAAAGAAATTTTAGGGCATCCGAATCCGAACTTGAGTACCAAAGTCCTGATGAAGGAGGAAGAGAGGGAGCGGATCTCCTCATTGGAGAAAGGGACCCGGATAGGGTATCCGTCCTGTGGTGGCGTCAGAGTGACGTCCGGCAGGACTACTTCCGCGGCCGGAATAGGGCCAAACCGAGATCGATCAGGCCGTAGGGCATCTGCGAAGGAGGGGGAGCTGGGGAGGGTTCTGGAAACTGAAGGGTCCAGGCCAGAGGGCGAGGGCGATTCGCGTCTCGAGGAGGGGGCAACATCGGCAAGGGCCTGAAGTGAGAGGGGATCTGCCGGGAAGCTCGGGAGAGCACCGTTGGGTGGCGTTGGAAGAAGGCGGTCGCCGGCCTGAATGCCCACATCGGCAACTGTCGGGGGAAAGGAGGCTTGCTCCAAGGAAGAACCCGAGCAGACAAAGGCCTGTGGGGGGGAGAGAACCTCGCAGGCGACAGCCTGGGGAACCGGTGCCTGGCCCAGCAGGGAGGTGCCCGAGAGGGAACTGCGAGACGCACCAACGGGAGGCCGCGCATGCGTCTGCAAGGATGGGGTGGTGGAGATGGGGTCCGACAGGCGCGGAGGGGGGGGGGGTACGGGAAGTTGAGAGCCCACGGAGGGGGATAGACCCATCAGGAGCGCAGAGGCAGCTTGGGGAGCCGGGGGACCCACGAGAGGGGTGGCCAGCCTGTGCTGAGTCAACTGCGCAGGATGAATATTAGAGGATGCAGAATGGGAAGCCGTGGGTCCCACGAGAGGGGAGGGGGCCAACCTATGCTGATCCAACTGCACAGGAGGAAAGTTAGAGGAGGCTGTCACGTGGGGGGGGTCCCACGTGCAGCGCAAGGGAATGTTCGGGATGTACTGCACAAAATAGTGCTTCATGTTCCAGCGCAAGGGGGGCATCCACGTGCTGCTCCACAGGGCAGAGGCCCACAGAAGGGGGATTAGAAATCCCTGCGCAAAGCAATAACGCGCATGAGTCCTCTAGCAGGCCATCAGAGGAAGCAACGACGGGAGCATCAACGCTCGAAACTCGAAGCGCGCTCCCCCGAGGATGTAGGCCCACGAGGAATGGCAGGACGGATGGGACGCCAGCGGCTCCGAATACGCCACCGGAGGGGGGGACCGAAGGCGTGCCTGCTGAGCGCGCGTCGACTGGTCGACGTACGCCGGGTACGGGAAGATGCGGCCACCGCATAGGAGGAGCGGCCTACGGCGAGGCAAGAAGCGCAGCACCCGGGACAACAGAGGATGGCTGAGAGTCTCGGCCCAGGGGTGGTCAGCACAGCGGGGGCGCCTCCTCGGTTTGGGTCTGCCGGAGCAACGCCGAGGAGCGCTCGACCAGGGCGACGAGCTCCTGCGACTAGCGAGCGCGAGGAGGAAGAAGGGAGGGGGGTGGGGATGGGGAGGGGGGTCGCCGACCGGCGGGATCGAACACGACGGGGGTCTGTCCATCCCCACCTCCCGATACGTGCAGGCCCACGCCATACGACTTCGAGACGGCGGGGTACGACACGGCCGGGACAGCCCGGCTCGAAGAGGAGGCGAGCAGATGAGCCCCTCCGACTCTGGGGGGCAAAGCGGCAGGTGACGAGGGGTAACTCCGAGGAGGAGGAGATCCCAGAATCGAGGGGAGGGAGGAGCGGGGGGCCGGCGCCGCAGCCCAAAGCGGGAGCGGCCGGTCGGGGTCCAGCCGGTCGTACGATGGAGGCCGCCCGCCTTGGGAGGGTAGGTGGAAGGGTACGGAGACACGCGGCGGTGGAGACCTCGCCGTCGACGGTGAGCGCTGAGTGAGGGCGTCAGAGCCGGCTGGCCGGAGGGCGGGAGGGCGGGGACGTCGGACGGCGGAGCGGGCCAGGAGGGGACAAGGAGGGGAGAGGGATCGGTCAGGAAGGAACCCATGATTCAATATATATATATATATATATATATATATATATATTTATATATATATATATATATATATTTATATATATATATATATATATATATATATATATATATATATATCAATCATACACATATAATATCCCAATCTAATATACACTACCCATCATATATATGATACCTTACCATTTCTAAGCCCTCAACTACAAATACCAAAACACACACTATCCTAATACATCATGTATATTACATTCTTACATTCATACATTTATTATCTATCTTACATATACATACATGCATATATATTACATATATAGATATAGGGATGTGAGAAGGGGCTATGTGATATATGGTAATGCAAAGGAAATAAAAGGGAAAAACAGTGTACAATGTGACAGTGTTCACAGATTTGAATGTGTGTGTGTGACACATGTAGCTGTAGGGTGTGTCATTAATGTGTGTATAGGTGTTCTAGCAAGATAAAACCAGTGTACCAAATCAGTGTATAAGTCTCAGGTTTTTGTGTGTGTGATATGTGTCATGACAGTTAAGGTAATAGGAATATGGCAGTTTACATGATAGGATTCAGTGTGGTGTATATGACAGGGTTTACATGGACCATGGGTAATGTGAATGTAAGTGTAATCAGTTGCTAGGAGTGTGTCAGGAATTGAAATAAGGGTGTGTGTCCTATGTTACATGTTCTCAGGAATTAATGTAACATGAACTCAGTTGTAAGGGATAGGACTGAAATAGTGACAGTTCCATATTTCAGTCTAAACCCAAATTCGAGAGTCCCATTCTTGTGTTAACAGTAAGGGGTGCACAATCTCAGGAAAAACTAAAATTAAGTCTCAGGAATATTTGTGATGAACTCAGGAAATGAAAACCAGATGATAGTTAACAATAGGTAGATAACAGTTAACTCAAAGCCAAACCAAATCAAATTGAAACCCCCATTCACAAACACCAAATCAACAACAAATCTTGACAGTAACTAACACACTTATATATGAATCTAACATGACAATTAAACCTCAAAATCAGTTTTAAAAATGGAATTAAAATCAGAATTCCAAATCCTGAACCATGTATCAGTTGACAGTGCTCTATATAGCAGTTCAACATTCAAAACCTAATTCGAAAACCAAAAACCTAACACCAGTCGATAACCCACATTCTAGTAATCTATTACACATGTGTAATTGAATTAATCATGTAAATTAAACAGGGAAATCAGTTTAGAATAGGATTTAAATTCAGAAATTCAAAACAGGAACTCAGTGTATCAGTAATTGGCTCGAACCCCTAATTGACATAGGAAAAACCCAATAATTATCAAATTAATTGTGCCAACATGAAGTGCACACGTGTACGTGTCGTAGGTATGCATTCGTGTCAAGAAAATAAGACACGAGGTGTCCAAGTGCTTGAAAATACACAACATTTGCACAGACTACACTGTCTCGTACAGCGAGTCCACGCTCTCGTGGATGCGACACAAGGCACGACACGTCTCATGCTCATGTCCACGTGTAGCCCACATATAGGCCTATACACGTGACACAATCCGAGACATGGCAGACACGTATACGCGTGATACGACACACGTATCAGACGCATTTCTGTGCGCGTACAGTCCTTGTGTAAGACCAGTACGGCCTCGTATTCGTGTCCGACACGAAACGAGGTGTCGTAAAACTTAGGGAGTGTCTTGTCAGTCATTGGACCAACCTCCATGCCAAGTTTTGCATGTCGAAATGCTGTGTCCAGTGAGAAATAGGACACGGATAGCAGGACAGCGCACACGCGTGTCGTGCAGCATGTCCGCACCCCATTTCGACACAAAATTGACACAAAAATTATATTAGTCTTCACAAAAGTTAAAATACATATTTAGATCTACAAATTCATGTAATTAGTTTTTCAAAAAATTGAAAATAAAATCCTAAGGGGCATTCTATCAAACACATACACGTACACATGACACGTGCCCGATACGGACACCAAACAGACATGAAATTAACCCAAACTTCAGGGACAGCTAGAGGACTCCTAGATCTAGCCCTAAATGTAAAGAAAACAGAATATTAGATCAATTTATGAAGTTTTACCAATAGGTACAAAAAGCAGAAAAAGCTTCAAATGGGGGGAATCTCCTTGCTAGCCAAATGCTCCAAATTGTCCCAAAGCTATGATTAAACTCCACAATCAGAAAATATGAAAGTATTAGGCTCTAATGCAAGAAACTAGAGTAGAAAAGGATTTAAAATGAATAATCTATGGGTTGGGGAAGAATGGACAAACCTTCTTTTTTCTATGTGTTGGAATGATACAAAAGAGGCAAGAACTAATTAGGAGAATATTTATAGGGAAGGGGACACCCTAGTGGCTGGTCACAAAGTGAAAATTAGGGTTAGGGTTTAGTCTAATGGGCTATGGGCCTAGTTGTACTAGTCATGGAACCAATTTCTGAGTCTCAAGCCTATGGACCAAATCACCAATCCTTCTATTTCAAACTTGATCCTAAGTAACCTAACTTGAGTTGACTTAAGTTAGACTAGGGTCTCACCATGCTAACTAAGTCACCATAGCTAGGGTTAGCTTCTAGGCTAGTCTACAAGTCTCAATGAGTCAAAGTCTAAACTAGAAATCACCAATTCAATAAATTAAAATAAATTCAAATTTTACTAAATGACAAAAATACCCTCAAGCTAAAATGATAATTAAATCATCCTAATGACATGGTTAGGCTCTAGGTCATGCAGTCTCTAGGGTTTCACTAGCAGCACATCAAAATAATAAGTCATGACTTAAAACAGTTTTTAAATAGTTTAAAAATTATTAAAAATCACCAAAAATTACAATATGAAATAAATATCAATAAATAATAATTATAATTACAAAATTTCAAAATTACCCTAATTTGGAAAATTGGGTGTTACAATTCTACCCCCCGTAGAAAAATTTTGTCCTCGAAATTAAGATGATCGTACCCCTTCTAGGTCAACCCCCAACAATCAAGGTCAAGAGATAACATACAATTATAGTCCTACTGTTCGTGATATCACGGTCTTGATCAGGGTCACTATACTATCTATCACAGCATAAAATATCCTGACAGGTACTAATGGAATCACACAACAAGATAAAAGGAAGAACAGAAAAGACAGACCTGCTAACCTGTCACCCGTAGCGTCGGTCTACTCGACTGTCAGCACAAATGCCCTGCCACTCTGGGGTGTATCCCTCTGATGGTGCAGGGCACGGTGCTGCGCTACAGGTGGCCTAGCTCCCTCTATCTAATCTATGACACTCAAGTAATATCCACCCTGATATTCTACTCAATTATACTATGGCACCATCTATATGATATCTATTCTGCAATCTGATAATCATACCCGTCTATCCAGAACCATGTTACCAGAATCCTCGTCACACCAGTAAGTATGGCTGTAATAATCCATAGAGTCCACAACTAATGTACATACCTCTAGAATCATAGTATTTAAAATTTTTGTATTGTCGCTAACTTGGTGGCGAAAACTTTAAATTCCCACACCCGAGAAATACATCCAAAATCAGACTCTATCTTATCGCCCAACCAGCTGATATGGCTGTAGAAGGCTCTAGATTCCATGATTGAGGCAACCTAGCCCATAATGTTATCTTGGTAGAAAATTAAGTCAATAATGAATACCAAGAATCAAATTCAATGATGAACAAGAAAGTGGACAGAAACTGTCGGAATCGAATTTCGAGATGGTTTATAATAAGATTCTCAAGGGTCATCCCAGGAATCTTCTCAAGTAGTCCTAACTGTGATTGAGTACTCTCTCAACTAGAGCCTATTCCTTAATTCCTATCACAGGTGTGCAGCAGTACAACTAATCGTTGTACTACCACGACATCGCACTAATGCGACTCTCGACCTGCATGGGCTACCACTAAAAATGTGTCACGACCCGTACCCACTATGAGGGTATGAGTACGTAACAGCGCCCAGCCTACGCCGCAGTGTCCGCGGTAGAATACTGTCCTAGGTTATTATCTAACCAACAACTCACGCAATTATAATGTACTTGTCAAATCTCAACTCCGAACGGAGGACAAGTATAGATATAATATAATCTCAATCACAGTCTAAGCACGATAAGATAACACAAAAGATTATAACTAAGACTGAATACAACAATAAAACTAACTACTAAAATAATATAATCTCAAAAAAATGTATCTCAACTTATATACAATTCAAGTTCTAAAACATGAAACTGAACCTAGTCACTAGCTAATCTCCCGATCACTCATGAGTGTCGAGGCCAAAGGTAGCTAAGCCATCTCCTGGTCCATAATAAGTAGGGCAAATGTCCTCACGGCAATCATCTGTAAAATTTTCAACAGGTCCAGTCAGGACAGAAACGAGTACAACTCATCAAGAAATCCCAAGTAAATGACAGAGAACTATAAAGCAGTTATAGACAGTTATATTGATGAACATGGCAGTTTATACGAGTAATGATGTAGAGAACAGTTAAAGTACAAGAAAAGTAAAGTAACTAAACAAGAAAAGAAACATGGTAATGAAGACTGTAAAATATATTCTAGCTGAACTAGAGTAGCATGATATAAGTCCAGACAGTATAATAAGAGTCATGTGTGAGTCCGGACAATGTAATCTAATATCAGGTGATTCCAGCACAAGATGAGTCCGGTATAAGGTGAGTCCAGTCAGTGATCAAAGATTCAAGGATGAGTCCAGTCAATACTCTAACAGTGTATTTTAAAATATTGGGATCGACATGAGAACGGCTGTAGGTAATACGTCACACCGCACACTCGACCAAGTGTGAAATGGCTATCATTCCAGTATAATTCCAAGGGAGTGGTTCCAGTATTTGAGTATGTTCACATGTCTACTCCAATATTTCCCTGCCCAACAAGTATAAGTGAATCCATAACCCGACACGAAAATGAGTACAAGTCCAGCCAGAAGACGAATGATGCTAGTAAGAGATTCCAGGGTGATTCCAGTAGGTGATTCCAGAAATAGAGGCCAGACATGAATAAGTGAGTGTCGCATGAAATGGACCCAAAAATATCAAATCGTGTTTGAAATAGAGAATCAAATAGAACTAACTACAACTGAAGTGCAGTAATCGACAAGTAAATGAAAGAACTATCAGAGAATGTACTCGCCTGATAATCTGAAAAAGTAGTATAATATCAGATGTCTGCACCAGAGTCATAATGTCCTAAATAGAGCAGTATAGATTATAATATGTTTAAAACAAGGTAAATGAAGTTTTTTGATGCAATCTACATGATTTCTAGGTCAATCTAGGTCAAAGTCAACTCTAAGTCAGACCTGGTCAACTGTCTAGGTCAAATAAGTCAAACTAAGTCATATTAGGTCATACCAGGTCAATTGGTCAAAAATTGACTCAATGTTGACTTTTGGTCAACTCTAGTCAACAAGAACCATTTGATCAAACTTGGTTTACCAACACTATCTACATGAATACCCTATGAAATGTACTTGCCTATTGGGATACCTAGGTCAAAGGTAAACTATCTACTCAACTCTTCCTATGCCATAACACATATCTAAGGTAACCACATATATCTATATGGCATTTACACATAACATAGGTGTAAAGTACTACACTAGGGCCTCTACTCTAACTCACTCTAATTCATAACCATATCCCATACCACATATCTATATACAATGATGACTCAACCCTAGTCCTTTCTATCTATAAACTACCACAACCCACACTCAACTACCATGCTATCTATATATATATATATCATGCATACACATATATTATCCCAATCTAATATACACTACACATCATATATAGGATACCTTACCATTTCTAAGCCCTCAACTACAAATACCAAAATACACACTATCCTAATACATCATGTATATTATATTCTTACATATACATACATACATATATATTACATATATAGATATAGAGATGTGAGAAGGGGCTATGTGACATATGGTAATGCAAAGGAAATGAATGGGAAAAATAGTGTACAATGTGACACTGATCACAGATTTGAGTGTGTGTGTGTGACACATGTAGCTGTAGGGTGTGTCATTAATATGTGTATAGGTGTTATGGCAAGATGAAACCTGTGTACCAAATCAGTATATAAATCTCAGGTTTTTGTGTGTGTGATATGTGTCATGACAGTTAAGGTAATAGGAATATGGCAGTTTATATGATAGGATTCAGTGTGGTGTATATGACAGGGTTTACATGGAACATGGATAATGTGAATGTGTGTGTAATCAGTGGCTAGGAGTGTGTCAGAAACTGAAATAAGGGTGTGTGTCCTATGTTACATGTTCTCAGGCATTAATGTAACATGAACTCAGTTGTAAGGGATAGGACTGAAATATTGACAGTTCTATATTTCAGTCTAAACCCAAATTCGAGAGTCCTATTCTTGTGTTAACAGTAAGGGGTGCACAATCTCAGGAAAAACTGGAATTAAGTCTCAAAAATATTAGTGATGAACTCAGGAAATGAAAACCAGATGATAGTTAACAATAGGTAGCTAACAGTTAACTCAAAGCCAAACCAAATCAAATTAAAACCCCATTCTCAAACACCAAATCAACAACCAATCTTGACAGCAACTAACACACTTATATATGAATCTAACATGACAATTAAACATCAAAATCAGTTTTAAAAATGGAATTAAAATTAGAATTTGAAATCCTGAACCATGTATTAGTTGACAGTGCTATATATAGCAGTTCAATATTCAAAACCTAATTCAAAAACCAAAAACCTAACACCAGTCGATAACCCACATTGTAGTAATCTATTACACATGTGTAATTGAATTAATCATGGAAATTAAACAGGGAAATTAGTTTAGAATAAGATTTATATTCATAAATTCAAAATAGGAACTCAGTGTATCAGTAATTGGATCGAACCCCTAATTAACATAGGAAAAACCCAATAATTGTCAAATTGATTGTGCCAATATGAAGTGCACACGTGTACGTGTCATAGGGATGCATTCGTATCCAGAAAATAGGATACGAGGTTGTTTGCCATGAAATATAAAAGAACAGAATAATTATCGTAGGACTGGACTTTTACTTCGCAATACAAACTCGCTTGTACAAAAAAAGCCTAAGGACGAAAACCTAGGTACAGCAATCTAAGTACAATTGTTTATTTTAGATTCTGGGGGGTGATGGTAGAGGCTCGGAAAAGCGACGGCAGCTCTGCCTTACTCCTTAGACGATCGGGTGCGGCCTTGGCTATGTAGAAGAACTGCTTGACATTGATGAAGAAATGCTCTCCTTTCGATCTCTGTATATTCTCTCTCTGGCTCTCTGGATCTCTGTGTCTTCTTTTTTTGTAAAAGTAAGAGCCTCTCTTCTCTATATCTCCCCTTGCAAGAGAATGGTACCTTGCTATTTATAAGAGTAGGGGCATTATTAGGGTTTCGCAACGATTGCCCATTCTTCAAAGTCGGCGGCTTAGGATCAATGAATCTGGGCCGCTCATCTTGATCATAATAGATCCAGGCAATTAATGTGATTGCATCAAATCTTTGTGGATAATTATGATGATTGACATAAATCCTCATAATTTGTTATGCCAATCTCGGATCTCCCGCCACGTGTCATTGATTTGCTTGATTGCGAATGATCTGATTTGATCCCAATATTCATTGGGATTTGTTGATGAATTTTGGTTGATTTCATGCCACGTGTCCCCTTATCATGCTATGTGTCTTAACCGCGAGCCACTTAGAAAATTTGAACCGCATAAGGGTTGCTCCTCATTGAGCCGCATGAGCGTAGGTGACCGCATGGTGGGCGCTTTCTTCGTGAGCCGCATAGGGTAGTTCTGCCTGAGACGCATGGAGATAGCTTCTACTTGAGCCGCATGAAGATAGCTTCTGCTTGAGCCGCATGGGATAGTTCTTTGTGAGCCGCATGGGATAACTTTGGCCTAAGCTGCATAGGTGGCCTCTGTCTGAGCCGCATGCGACGATACACGTGTCAAGGACGCATGAAGGTTTCTGGGTTCCAAGGGATTGTGTCAGAGATCTCCTTCGTTTCCCTAGGAGTCTGCCATTATGACAGAGTCATTATTGCATCTTTCTGTCATTGGTCAGAGCTGTCAGCCGACAAGGTATTAAATACAGTAGAAGACAAAGGGGAGAGCTGTTGAAGACCACGTGGCTCCTCTTGGGCCGCATAGACGCTTTCAGCCGCATGGGTCCCTGAGCCGTATGAGTTCTCTGAGCCGCATGAGGATCCTTGGCCGCATGGATCTTTCTTTATTCTTTTCCATGCTTCTACAAGACCCCCTTCAAAGTTTTTAATTTGCAAAATTGAAATACTTTGAATAAGAAGCATGGCTGTGTATAAACTCTTCTGGTCGCATATGATGTCCTTGCCGTATGGATGTCCCAACCGCATAGCCCCCTCAGCCGTATTGGTCAATCAGCCGCACGGATCCTTTGGCTGCATGGGCTGTCTGGCCGCATGAAGCTCTTTGCCACGTCATCCTATCACGTGTGCAAATCTTTTTACATTAATTGTTTTTTATTCGTCGTCAGTTTTAAGACCGCTTTTTGGGAAGGATCCCAAGAGTTTGGCCTTTATGTCAGTCGGCTCATCTTGAAAACCGAAGGGTTGGTCACTGTTCGTGGATCGAGGCGCCTCTCTCTTGCCTATAAAACATGAACGTGCTCAGTCGGAGAGACTTTTTCACTCTCTCTCCTTCGTCTTCGGCTTAAATTTTCTTCCTTAGTCTTCCTTCTCCGACCGTCGGTACGATAATGGCCCCTAAGTCTTCTAAGGTTGCTTCTGCTGCTGCAAAGGACAAGAAAGCGGCCTCCTCATCGGCCACACGTCTGAAGTACACCCCGACGTCCATCCTAGTTTTAAGGGTAAGGATTGGGTTAAATGTTTTGAACCACAAACCCCATGGCTCTGTTGCATGATTTATGCACAAGCCTTCATCCTTCGTCTTTATTGAACTGCCCAAGTTTAATCATGACGAAACCGCTCTCGTATTCGAGCCGCATGGGGTATGCCCTGTGTTTGAGCCGCATGAGAAGGACTTGAGCCAGGAGCACTTTTTTGGATTTGAACCGCATGAAGTCTCATCTGACCTGAATCGTAGAAAGCTTCACTAAGTCATGCCGCATAAGCTCTTCTGTTAAACAGAACCGCATACGTTCAATTAACCGCATGAGTTCTATCGAACAGTGCTGTATGACACCCAACTGAATCGGACCGCATAAGGCTGCGTTGACCCGAGCCGTATAGCTCCATCGAAGCCGTGCCACATAAGACCCAACCGAATTTGGGCCGCATAAGGCTTCGTTGACCCGAGCCGCATAGGCTCATAGGAGCTTCTTTTTAAGAAACTTTTGTTTTAACCATCTTTTAATCTTGTTTTTTTTTGTCTACTTTCAGTGAATTTGCCAACCAACCCGGCAGGAGAGCTTTTGGTGGGTTTAGCACAGTATGCTGTGGGTGTGCGGCTTGATGGCTTAGTTCGACATGTGTCGGATCAGCTACCCACCAATGAGCCTCTAGAGAGGTTAGGTGCCATTAATAACCAGCCTTTCCACTTTCTTTGTACTATGATGAACTCGGAAGACTGGAGGGAGAGTATCTGAAACCAGCCTTTCTTTTTGGGGATGCTCTATCCGTATAGAACCCCGAGTGCTGGACATCTCTGAGAACTGGGACTTTTCTGTAGACGGGGTGAGATCCACATTCCTAAATGGAACGTCACTTTCCCTTTCGTGGTTCAATATGGTACCGCTGAGCAGGCAGATGGTGGGCTCCCTAACTCCGACCCAATCGGGGATGTTCGTGGGTAACATCCACTATAATAGGAATATAAGGTCGGCATGTGCAAGCAGGGACTCGGTTAGTCGAAGTGTGATGAGACTGATTTCGGGCACCTTCATAAACGTATCTGGTCCCAATTTTACTTTTACTCTGGCCGATACTTTCTGAATCAGCTCGCTCGCAAGGGGTCATATCCTGTTGGCAGGTTGTCGCTGTTGAACTGGATAAACCCCATCCCTATGTGGATCAACCTGACCTCATGATTCTGAGGAAATATGAGGAATTCCTTAGGGAGATTGACCTCTATTATGCCATCGGGGCACTTGTTATGGGTTACCCATCAACAAACCGTTGTTCATGGCCCTTTTGGAGATGTATAACGGAGGTCAGGAACTTTCTTCGTGCCCGAGGAGAGTGGGGACTTGCTCTCCATGAAATGCATGCTGTTTCTAAGCTGCCGTGGAGGGGTGAGGCCTTTGAAGTATACACCCCGATAAACGAGGAACTCGAGGATCTGGATCGCTGATTCCCGGGTTTCGTCGCCGTGTACCGGAAACTGCTGTGCCACCATAGCATTTGTCACCAGACTGCTATTAAGAAGAATAATAGATCAGAAGGGAATGCCCCCCATACCACGTCTTGGGTCGCGTATCTCTTCAAATTCAGTCCCTCCGGCCGAGTTTCTTCTCAGGGTCCTCAAACTCAGGAGGAAGTAAAGGACCTGATGTCGACTGCCAAGAGGTCGAGGTCCACCAAAGACAGATTTGGGAGTCATACTGACTCCTTCTGCTATTTCGACCATGATACCGGGAGATGACTGAGAAAGCACTCTTGGCCGAGTTTTTGATGGTGTGGCTACGGAACTGCGTAGTCTCGGAGGGGGCTGTTCTATTGAAAGGATCAGCCACCACTTCATCCTCCCGGCCGTGAAGCTGGTCTTCAGGGTAGGTTGGCCCTTCTTCCAGCTATGGTGTGTAGCATACACCACGGCCTCCGTGCCTTTTCGTCCAAAGTTATGCTCGTGAGACGACACTGGACTTTGAACGAATAGAACTACCCTACCATTATTTAATGGGTTGGTTATTGATGTATTATCGGTCGTTGATGAGGCCCGAGGCAGACGATGGTGTTACTGATGATGATGCTTTCCTTTTTCGATACCATCGTCAGCCTTGGGAATTCGATACCATGCCAGCCTGTCGGAGGGCGTTGGCGAGAGTAGATGGGCCCGACTTCTTTGTGTCTGTCCCTCAATTTACTGCTCAAAAAGTGAGGGTGTACACGTTGACGGCATTGAACCTCCCATGCTCTTATCTGAAAAGATTCTCTAGCTGCACATATTCGTCCGGCGCACCTGGTATATCATTACCGCAATAACGTATACCTGGAGCCCTACTTGCCTAGTAGGTTCTCCCGCCAGTTTGGGTACAGCCAGCTGTTCCTTGATCGTCCCAGCGCTTGCTTAGGCTACGAGGGCAGTGTCCTTGACGGCATCCGGGCGTGGCATTATTACAATGCGGTTCATACCCGAGCTAGCTTTTCGGTCTTCGATGCTAATACGCAAGGGGATATTTTATACATGGCGGCTCTCTATCATGTTGCGGCGAGCAAACCTCCATGAATTTTGACATGAGCACCAGCTTCATTGTCGGGACTGGCTTGGCAGAGAAGCCCGAGGGGTCCAAGAAGAGGAAGAAAAAGGCGAATACGGTTCCTGTGCCGGACTCGGAGTCTGCAACGGTGGGCGAAGAGTATGATGGAGGAAGCCGATGATTCGTCCCATTCCTCAGACGAGAAGGCGGGGGGTCAGCCACCTATCGTGCCGGACGATATGGTTGCGAGGCAGCCGCCTGCTGTACCTGGTCCTTCGCGCAAGCGAAGCAGGCATATGTCTACTGATGATAGCGTAACCTACTCCACAAAGCGAGCTGCGGTAAGATGCCGCAGGCTATTTATTGATGATGTTGGCGCTGTTTCTGAGGTGATTTGAATTTCCACTACCTTTTCCTTCTTCTTCTAAACTACGGCCTAATCATCTTATTTTACTCTTTGTAGGTATCATAGAGTCGATTTCTCGGGATCCGGTTGCTGAGGTCGATCCGGTCCTGACCACCTTGGTTGATGATACATGCACCGCTATCATTTCTGCTAGGGTTCTTCCGGAGGCGGCCGAGGAGCCCCACATTGCTGAGACCTCCACCCATGGGGACGGGGTTCTATTGCACCTGTCCCTGAGGCAGCTGAATTTCAACGAGGTGATGCTGAACTGGCTGGCTCCCTTTCAGTAGTGGCTGGGGTAGAGAAACCAGTTGAATTCAACTTAGAAGTCGCGAACGAGGAGACTATGTCAACCGCGAGCGAGCTGCGGGCTTCCTGCTCCTCCCCTGGTAAGATAAGCCGAATGTTAACTTGTGAGGAGGCCTATCTGCTCTATCATCATATCCTTCGGGTTACGTCGATTGATGGTTGCTTTGGACGTACAGGTCCCGCCCCTCTATTGCGGTGACAGACATTGTCAGGGTGGACTGTACCGGAGGGGATCTGATGGAAGCACATGTACCTCCTTCTCTTCCTACCTATATTGAAGGGCCTCCAGCTGGTTCAAGTTCGGGGGCTCAAGTGGCGCATAGCCGGGGCAAGGGATAATGCTTCCTGCGTCCTCCTTCTTGAATATAGTCTCGGGGGTTGACCTTTCCGCCTTGCCAAGTATCCAAGCTCTCCGGGCGACGGAAGAGGAGCTAGCCGCTATTCGTTCATCTTTTCATACGGAATTTTTCCCTGGTGGCAGAGACGGCAAGTTCCGATGCTACTCCTTCGACATTGCCGGCCACACTACCTCTGACGCCATCTTCTACAGAAGTTTTGGATGAAGTGTCCCAGGATGTCGTTGATAGCTTTCACCGTCATCTGAAGAGAGGGGTCGAGGCATCCATGGAGAAGGGAAATCCCTTTGTTATGGCCCGTCGGTGCGCTGGTGGCCAATTGACATCCTTAGAACACTCTCCGATAGGGCGGGGTTAGCCGCGCTTTTGGAGCCTAAGCTATTAGAGGCCGATCGTCTTGTGGCCCAGTTTCATGTGTTGCAGCAAGCTGATCTGTCCGCAGCGATAGATCAAGAGCGCACCTTCCTCATAACCGTGCTGGAGAAGGTGAGGCTTGCTCGGAGTCGATCAAGCCGTCTATAGTGAAGGACCACCGTGATCTGTCCCAGTTACACGATCAATGGAGCCGTAGAAGTGAAGATTGCACGGCTCAGGAGGCAGCCGCCTCCCGCGGGGTAATTGATACCAGGGAGCAGATCCTTGAGCTCCAGAGAAAGCAGGCAATCCTGGAGTCCGAGCTCGAAGCTGCCCGTACTGAGAAGGGGCTTGCTATCTAGGAGGCAGACAGACTTAGTCGAGCTTCTGCCAATCTGGAACTCGCCCTGAAGAAGATGGAGGATGACTGGCGGGCATATATGCCTTGGGTGATGCGGAGCAGTTGTCCCAGGAGGCTGAATGCCGAGCTAGACAGCGGCTTGAGCGGGGGACCTCCTTAGTGAGAAACCGCCTCCAGGAATTGTAATGCTAACCATAGTCGGCCCTTTTTCCCTTTTGTTTCTGTTGTCATTTTTTTTCCTTTTGAGAGGGACATGGTCCCAAAACATGTAATGCTTCTTTTGGCTTTCAAATAAAAGAGTATGTTTTATTCCATCCTTTATTTTCACTGCCTGTTGTGTTTGTGGTGTTGTGGTGGCGTTTGCCCCGAATGGGTGGACTTTTTGTGGACCTGTTACCCTTGGCATACCTTGGTTTTAGGTACGGATAACAAGTTTGATGGGGATACCTAGAACAATTCTATGGCAGGGTGCTCATGGACGTTCCGGGTATCGGAAGAGAGAATGCCATGGAGCAGCTGGGCTCTCGGGGCATGATGAGGAATGGTGGGCCTGTACTAAGAGACTTAGCAATGGATATTTGTGGGCCTATTATCCTTGGCGTACCCCGACTTAGGTACGGATAATAGGATGAAGGGGAACCAACATACTTACTCAAGGTAATGAGGACATGGCAAGTATGAGGGTTTTACCGTGAGTCTTCCTACTCAGAGGTAATGAGGACATGGCAGGAGTGGACTCAACGGAGGATATTTGTGGTCAACAGAGGATATTTGTGGGCCTATTACCCTTGGCGTACCCTGCTTTAGGGTACGGATAATAAGTCGAAAGGGAATCAATATACTTACTCAGGTAATGAGGACATGGCAAGCATGAAGGTTTCTTCGATGGAGCCTTTCCACTTAGAGGTAATGGGACATGGCAGGAGTGGGCTCAATAAGGATATTTGTGGACCTATCATCCTTGGCGTACTCCGGTTGTGGGTACGGATAATAAGTCGAGAGGGAATCGACATACTTACTCAGAGGTAATGAGGACATGGCAAGCATGAAGATTTCTTCGACGAAGCCTTCCCACTCAGAGGTAATGAGGACATAGCAGGAGTGGGCTCAATGAAGAAGGGTACATAGAACGACTCAGAGGTAATGAGGACATGGAAGTTCTATATACATGGGTGATTTGTTTTTGGCGGAAGTAAAACGACTCAGAGGTAATGAGGACATGGCCATTTTGGAAATTTGTGGATCTGTTACCCTTTTTGTGCACTGGGAGTGTGGGTAGTAGATCATGAGGGAAGATCTCTTTCAGGAAGAAAGTTCAGAGGTATGGTCATACATGACTTACTATCTGAAAGAGTGACCAGAATATGAGTTCAGAGGCACTTGTGGGTACATAACTTGATAATCTGGGAGATTGTGAGTTCAGCGGTACGGGAGGGTACATGACTCAATAATCTGGAATTTGGAAATGTGAGTTCAGCGGCACCAGCGGGTACATAACATGATAATGGGAGATTGTGAGTTCAGCGGAACGGGAGGGTACATGACTCAATAATCTAGAATTTGGAAATGTGAGTTCAGCGACACCAGCGGGTACATACTCAGAAATCTGGAATGTTGTGGATGTGAGTTCAGTGGTACCGGCGGGTACATGACTCGATAATTTAGAATTTGGAAATGTGGGTTCAGCGGCACTAGCGGGTACATGACTCAGAAATCTGGAGTGTTGTGGATATGAGTTCAGTGGCACCAGCGGATACATAACTCGATAATCTGGAAAATGTCATTTAGACATAATATTTCTTCAGGAACTTGCCGTTGACGGACAACATGAGCAAGTCTCCGTTTTGTTTTGCGAGGCGGTAAGCACCGTTGGAGAATACGACCTCAATGATAAATGGACCTTTCCATTTTGGCTGGAATTTGTCGGCGATTTTGTGAGTCATGACCATCGGCCTCCAGACTGCCAGAACGAGATCGCTTACTTGGAATGTTTTGATTTTAACCTTCTTGTTGAAGGCTCCGGAGATGCTGCTTGGTATAGCTCGATCTGTTGCTGAGCCAGGAGGCACTTTCATCTAAGGCCTCCAATTCTTGTAGTTGGCGACGGTAGTTATCATTCATCGTCAATTGGTAATAAGG